>PPHD01014281.1:0-16803 GCA_002909625.1 Bambusicola thoracicus
TTTCCAGAATATAACAATGCCAAAGAAAGAGCACAAAAACATATGAACTTCTGGGAATGTGTGGAGGAAGATTCATAAATCTATTAAAGGCTCCTAATCTGGAATCATTAATAACGAACTCTATCCTAGATATAATGGGTAATATCTAAAGACAAAGGTGTAAACTAGAGCACATAGAAAGGCTATAACTCTGGTGAAAAGAAAAAAAGGAAGGAATGCATAGCGGGTTTTATACAAGGGGTATATGAATATATGAAGAAAAAACCATAGGTAGAGAAGGTACACCAGCAGTGAGTTAAAACACTGTAACAGGAGCAGTGAGAGAGAATATATGAATCGAAGTGAAATAAAACAGAAGCTCAAATTAGGTGGAGGTCAAAACCTCCATTTTGTCAGTGTGGCCCAGCTTTCTGATTGTTTTCATGACTGGTATCAATATACATTAAAATCTCTTAAATTATCACAAAATCCCCCATACCTATCTTTTTAAAGTGTGATTTCATTCTTTGTAAATGACACACAGTTTATAATCATTTCAGCCATTGCTGTTGTGTTTCTTGTATCCCACTCAGTATTGAATTTCATCTTGTTCACCTCTCCTGTTACTTCTCCCATTCTGTCGCCTGTAGTCTTGTCATTACTTTACAAATACTTAATACACTGGTGTGAATAGGGGAACTATTAGGTCAGGGCTTGAGCTGGTGATTGAGCACCTGGTGAAGGGGTGCGCGTGGCCCAGGGATCACAGGCACATTGTTCGCACCTCTGTTTTCTTTGTGACCAGAAGGGATGGACTCAGGGTGGAGCTACCTTGAGCTCATATAAGGGCAGCCACTGAAGGGAGACCATCTATTGGACCTAGACTGCTTCCTGAGAAGGAGCGCTGTGTTGCTAGAGAGTCCCTTCAGCAGCTGTGTCAGTTCAATTCTTCTTTCTGTGTATGAAAGTTGTCTTACCTGCAAATACCTTGCCTGGCATTGCCATGAACCTGCCAGAAGTAATTTTGCATCCTCATAAACAGAACAGTGTGTTTAACTGACTGCTGTCTATCTTATCTTTGTTTAGGTGCTAATTGCATTGCAGTCCAATTATCGCTCTTATCAGTGATACTGTTTTCTGCATTAAACTCTAATTTTCTGTTTAATGATATGACTTCATCCACTGTCACATTTAAATTGCTCTTTGTTTTGGTGGAGGTTTTGTGTCCCTTTTAAACAAAGTTCCTCAACCAGCCATCATAAAATCTGGCTCCAGTTCTCTTTTGGCTGTAGTCAGAGGCAACTGATGCAGAGAAATTTGATATACACTTTAATCATCTCAGAAACATGAATGAAGGGCTTTTGAAATTCAAAAACTGGCTAAGCTAAACACACTCAAAGATGACAAGAGTGGTTTAGAAAAGTGAAGGATAAATTTTAGCAACTACTTAAAATTGTGAAATTGTTTAACTGTTCTCAGGTTGGAGAGAGACTGCTATACGAATAGAATCCGAAAGCACTGTTCAGTTGTTCTTTGTTGCATGAGATGGGAAAGCTGGATAATAAGCATTAACATGGGATGTATTAGTCTATGTTATCTGAGCCAGTGATGTTCTTTAATTAGGAGATACTTGAATTAGGGACCAGGCCATTCACTGCTGGAGTTAGGAGAAATATTTCTACTGATTTTAAAATAACATTTAGATTTGTCTGTAGTACCAGAGTATAGAGTTTTATACAGCTGTCAGTGAAGTTAATGCTGCTATTGTTACTGTGTATGGGGAATAGAAGTTACTTTAAAACATATGCGTATATTTCAATAGAATTACGCACAACAGTAAGGATAGAGGGTTGCTTTTCCCGTTAGTTTCCTTAAAAGTTAGCTAGTCTCTACAGGTTTGGGCCACTGAGAAACATAGAATTTCAGCAGTAGAGGTATAAATATGAATCTTTCTTTCAAGTTCATTTTGAAATCTCTGGAAAAATATTTTAAAAGGGTTCACTGCTTTTTTGAGGGATCAAACTGAAGAAAAATCTTTCAAGTGAATTATAAGATTCCTCAAGAAGCAAAAACAATTTAAAAAAAAAAAAAAAAAAAAAACAACTACTTGAGAAACTATTTCTCTTCAGATTCCCCAGAACACTACCCCAAATTTTTGAGATTTGCTCTCAAAGTCTATGCATCAATTTGGGCAAAAGTCCAGTTCTCAGTTCCCTTGCCTTTTTTTCCTTACACGCACCAGGTAATGCTGTGAAATGTCCTCTTTCCACAAAAGAGGACTCCCTCAGTAAAGAAATTTTTTGTATAAAATCTGCAGTCGTGTTTTTTTTTTTTTTTTTTTTTTTTTTTCTGAATTGTCTGCATCAGAGAGACTTTTGAAAATAAAACTGCTTTGAACTGGAAGCAAAATAAGGTCATTAAAAGTTTATGTCAGGAACACAGCAGATACCTATTCATACTCCAATGTAACTTCTGGGATAACCCTTTATTGAAAACCCTTAATAAGAAATTGTGAGAATTTCATCCAGTAAATGGCATGGTTAATTATTTTAAGCATATTTAACCCACTGAGTTATAATCTTCATTAATTAGTTCTGAAAGGTTATTTTCTTTTCAGATATTGTAGATATGAAGGGAAATTATGGGCTGTAGAATAAGCCTGACAGCAGATAGAGATATCTAAAAGAAAAGGTAGAAAGCAGGAAAGCAAAAAAAACCAAAACAAAACAAAACATACAAAAAAAACCTGTTGTTTTTTTATTTATTTATTTTTGTTTTTCCAGAAGTTATATTTTGGCCCTAAAGGAAAATTATATTTTTTTTTCTGCCCCCAAATCAGGATAAAAACTGAGAAAGTTGTTTTTAAACAGTGTATTCCAACAATATTGCAGGTCTTCTGGCTGTATGCATTTATGGCCATAAAACTTCTAATACTCCTTCTAGAAGAAGAAGCTGAGCAGTGTAACATAAAGACATTGTGATTCTGATAAATATATTGCAGGGGTTATTGTTAGATTCAGACTTAGAATTCTGACTGATTGCAGAAGAACATTGTCACAGTTTGAGTCAGAAACTAAACAAAAGAATCAGTTTCCTCCAGAGGGAATGTTGATGTCCCGCTAATCTGTCTCATTTTTGTAATTCCTTGTGATTCCTGCTTCTTGCAGTTAACTCCTCCCACCATGCAGTAACCACTTTCTCTTCATCCTTCTTTACATTTTTCACACAGCTCCTCCTTGATGGATGCTGAGGAGGCATGTCTCATGTCTGGTTCTGAACCACCTCGATACTGATCAGTTTGACACTGGCACAAATTAAATAGGATGCAGCAGCTGTTCCTTCAGTTGGTGCAAGATGGGTAGAGGGGAACAAGCTGCATGGAAGCCTCCCTGATCCCTGTTTTTTAGAGGAAGTTAAAGGAACATACAAGCTTTGTGCTTTCTACTGACCTATCAAATAAAAAGTATTCAGCATGTTCCCAAGTTCCCTGGGAAATGAGGATTGAGAGGGACGGACAAACCATATGACTTAAAAAGCCTAATTTCCTTACAAATCAAAGTTAAGTAAATCAATACTGATGTTCCCAACAGTGATGCCTCTAACTTAGATGCCACATAGCACATCCAAGTAGTCTGTTCTTAGCAAACTTTGCAGAATATGGATAGTAAAGAAAGCATCCAAATATCAGTGTCTAACTGCTCTCAAATGTGACATTTACTGAGACTTACTGAGTTATTGCAGCATAGATTGCCCTGAAGGTGCACATTAATACTGAACTGAGAGAACTGTTGGACACAATGGTTTTTTAGCTAGTGGAGAAATATATCTAGCAAGAATCAATGGCTGGAGCATATAGGTAAACATATATGCCTCATCAATTTGAATTGCTTAACTGCAGTGGTGACGGACTATCAGAATCATCAAGGAAAGTGGAAATATTTTCCCAGTTCCTGATATCATCAAATCAAGGCTGATGGCTGTGCTGAGATATAAGCTTCAGCCTGTTATAAGTTATTTGGCTTACTACAGAGCTTAAGTGAAATTGAACTGCTGGTGTTATACTTAGCTCATACTAAGTTATCTAATGATCCCTGTTGGCCTTCAAATGTATGAACTGATGAAGTGAAGCTGACAGTAAAATTTGGAGTTTGCAAAGAGCCAGAGTTGAAGGAATATAGGACCTTCAGTGGCTGAGCAGCAGAGAAAAGAGTGTCTTGTTACAAACTGAAACAGGTTTTATGCAAAGTTTTGGGTGGTTTTGAAAGGAACTGGGAAAAGAAAAAATGGATTTCCCTAACAGCAAAAAAGGTTCATATGTGCTGTAGTAGCATGGGGCTTTTTCAACTTTCTTCTAAAGGCTCCTGTGTGACAGTAGTCTTCCTCCTACCATTTGCCTTCCTAGATGGACAGGTGCATTCTTTCAAGTTTCTTCAAGGAAAACCAGTTTGGTTTTTTTTCCTCAAGATTGAACAAAGATAATGAAGAGCTATGAGGAAGGGGCCTAGATTTCCAGTTTACCTGCTCTACTTACAGTATCTCAAGTGGCAAAATATCTAGATTTGCCAGCTCATTCACAGCTGCCCTGAACTTCTAACGCTAGTGGAACCAGTCCTGGTAACTTGAATTCCAAAGCACATTTACTTCCATATGATACCAATAAGAAATGGTCTTGTCTTTTCATACAGTTCTAGACAGAAAATATTTCACAGCAATAGGCAGATTTAAATGTTACTATGGTAGGACC
This sequence comes from Bambusicola thoracicus, assembly GCA_002909625.1. Lineage (NCBI taxonomy): Eukaryota > Metazoa > Chordata > Aves > Galliformes > Phasianidae > Bambusicola > Bambusicola thoracicus. The sequence continues at coordinate 4,724 of PPHD01014281.1, forward strand.
AGCATGATCGTATCAGTCTTATTGTGTTTCTTCATTATGGTGGTCTCAGTGTTATACACACAAAGAATCTAACACTTAAATTCCTAACAACTTTTAAGTCCTCAGTGAAAACAATTGTACTTTAAAACACATTAAGAATAGCTAATAGTAAAACATTACAGCAGAACTGTGATCGAGTATACAAAAGTAAAACAGAAGATGAGAGGACCAAAACAAAAGTAATGTAGAATGTTTGGCTGCTCTGTGTTTTCCATCTTTGACCTTTTCATTCTCTAAATATCAAGGAAGTTATGATGTTATTAATATTATACTTAATGCTTTGGCTGAGAATTTGCACTTTAGATTGCATTAATCTTTTCTCATTTTTTCAAATGGGAGTTATACATGCACACAGAGAGAGAAACAACATGAACAGTAGGATTTTTTTTTCTTAAAATTAATATCCTCTCTACGTTTTCTATTTACAAAGAGTAATGTGTGCTAAAATTCAGAAAGCTGGATTAAAAATCCCTACCACCATTGTCTGCTGTCTTCAGTGCTTACCCTCCAATCTTAACAAACATCATTCACACACTTATTAGGGCTCAGAGCATTCCTGACAACTTCTCATGGGTTTAAATTTGTCATCCTCTTCTGCAGCATTTCAGCTCCTATCTTTACGTTTTTTGGTTCTAAGTTCAGCACTAATATTGACTTCCTTCTGAGTACTTCAAGAAGCTGCTGTCAGAGGTCCCTTAAGACTGCACTTTCACTCTCTGGGTCAACTTCAAAACATTTTTAAAGTAAAGCATACATTTCATTTTCCCCAGTCCTCAGAAAAAAAAAATTCAGGCAACAGTGACCTTGCACTGAATGTAACCTTGATTGAAAGTTCACCTCAAAACACTCTGAGAAAGTTTTCATTTGTTATTGTAGCTAACTGTTGGCACTGTTATTTTCATTAGTGAGATCTATTAAATTATTCTTTAAAATGTCTCTAAAGGGGAACTATATCAGAAGCTACAGACCTAAGACTTTTGGGAAGAAAAATCAACTTCTGTGAGAACGCTGAGAAAAAGACAGCAGGGAAAACCTTCAGATAGTTCCTGCCAGAATTTAGTCTGATATGTATCAGAAATTAATCATATTATTCTATATAGGAGTTGAACCTAGTAAATATTTGAGATGTATACAGATGTCCTGAAGGATTTGCTACTGCAGAGGCAGAAAAATGCCTGTATTGAACTACATCTTCAATTAAACTGTGAGTCTAACTAAAGGACAATCTTAAACAACAGTTAAAAAGCATCCTTATCTTAGGAAAGCTAGCAACAAATCCAAAAAGCAGGTTATCCAATTAAGGGGAAGACAGCACTTCGCCTTTCTTTAGCACGCAGCATCAGCGTATACTCAAGTCTTTTAAATCTGCATCTTCTGCAGCAGCAGCAGCAATGACTTGCTTTAAGCCACTTACTGCAGGAGATTCTGCAAGCATGGTTTTGTCTAGATGTTCTCCAGTGTATATCCCAATCTCAGGAGCTCAACAAATAAGAAAAATGAGGAAGGCAAAGTTTCCTGTATTTTTTCCTTCATCTCTCTTAAAGAGATGTTACCCAGTTTGCTGAATGCCAGATGGATACAGGACAGAGGAGAGACTCTGGTCGTCTCAGTTCAACCTCTTAAACATTATGAAAATTACCCAGCAATAGTAACAAATAAATAAATGAAGAAATAATGGTTGCAGTGCTGCTCTATGTGCAAATTAATTCTTCCTCCATAACCCCATGCAGATTCTTTATGTTCTAATATAATACAACTGCAATTTCATGAAGCTCCTGCTGAAGACAATTAGATATTTACATGTATCACTAATCGCTTTCTGCTCATTCAGCTGATATTTCTGACTCCCTTTGATGTGTATTTCAATGAGAAGTTGGAGATATTCTTAAAACCAGACTGTGACTTATCTTCCTGTGGTGATATTGCTCTTACAGCACAGGTGTTGCCATACGGCTCACCTGTGAGAGACCAAGGATTGATGCTAAATCCACATATCACATCTCATAGGATGCTTTGCTAAGCATCTGAGATAATAACGTGAAACAGCTTTTCTCCAAAACTAAATCCAATGCCTTCATTTTTCCACATGGCATAAAATTAGCTTCCAGCAAGCAATGAAACTAGCCATACGCTGCTGTGGACTAATGAGGAAGTACTTGTATTTTTGCACTTTCCAGTCTTTGCTGAGCAAAACTGTCAGGTTATGCTGAAGCACTGCTTTCTCCCTATGCCAGAATGACTGGAGTCACCCTCCAGTCTGCACTTGAGAGGTGCATCAGGCTTTTTGGTGTCTCTCTCCTCACTTTGAAAGATGCTCCTTCACACACATAGGGAAGGCAGGCCAAGGACACGTGTTGACTGTTTCCTGTTCAGCAGCTTTGTTTTGTGCAAGTCAACCCAGTAGTACCAGTGGGCTCTGAAAGTGGGTGGCAGATGGGAAAGAAGAGGTCTCCTCTACTCCACCCCCCACTTTCTTGCTATTCCCTCTGAGTGAAGTCCCTTCACAAAAACCATTAGGGCTTTTCTTCAGGGCAGCACCTCAGCCCTTTCAGTACCAAGTATAAAGGATGGGTCTACAGTGCACTGTCACAGAGCAGTTACCAGGGTAAGCTTGAATGAAACTGTGTGTCCCCGCATAGTTTCTTGTGTGATAACATTTTTGGATGCACGCAGTTGGCAGGGTGCTCTGCATGTATCAGCAAACGTATGCACCCACTGAGATCAAGATAGAAGGGGTATGTGGTGGAAAACTTCTCAGGAAGTACAGTTAGAACAAATGTTTCACTATAGATTCAACTATCCCTCTCATAAAACCGAAATGATTACCTGCTGTTTGAAATGTGGGTCAGCACTGTCCATCAGCACATTACGAAGCACAAAAATTAATTTATTCGTTCTTATACTTCATGATGAGCAGTCATGACACCAAAGAGCAGAGCAGAATAGAAGAGGGTATCTCGAATTGGAAGGGACTCACAAGGATCATCAGGTCCAACTCCTGTCTCCACATAGAATTACCTGAAGTTAAGGCAGATGTCTAAGAACTTTTTCAAAAAACTTCCTTAGGCTTGGTAACATGAGCACTACACTGGGAATCATATGGTATTGGTATATGATTAGTTGTCTAAAGTATAGTTTTAAGCTGTTTTCATCAACCGGTCTTTCCATCACAGTTTCTTTATGGAACTTACAGCTTTAGTTTACATTGTAATTCCTGTAACTTACTTGTGTTATTTTGAAATTTGAGTCTCTCTCTTTTTTTTTTTTTTCACGTTACAGAAATTTAATTGTAAATTTAAAAGATTATATTATGTACTGTAAGTATTGAATATAAATTCAGTGGCTGCATTCTGTTCTTGAAGAGCCTATTATCATTCTTCTTATGGGCTGCTAGTCTCACCCTTGACATTTATGTGTCATTATCAGTGTTTTACTATTTTAATAACATAGTAGCCTGCACTCAGTTTTGGGGATAGTTTCAAGATAATTGTGGATCATTTTTTTTCACAAAACTATGATTCCTTAGCCTTCTGGAAACACTCTCTTTATGATTACTTGATGCATGGTAATAAATAGAATGAAGTAAATTCACATACCTAAAAATAAATCTGGAAGATCGTCAGTAGTATTATGATAAGTGCCTAAGAGTGGAAGCAGCACAGCTTTTGCAAAAGGGAGAATACGTTCATTCCTGCTGGATACAATTTTTTCACTAGCAGCTTCGGGAGCTATTTAAACAGCCAGATGCAACACGGAACTGTAGAAACTGTAGATACGTAAAAGTAACTTGTCCTTTAATGAAGGCAAATAGTGATGTACTCCCACTTAAATACCTGGAGTTTTCCAATTTAGAAGCGCATGATTGCTGACACCAAACAAAATTCTGTTCAGTGAAAACTCATCTCTTTGAAAGGTGCTGTTCTTCACTTAAAAGGATAGTTAGTCATTTTATCTGCATTCAGAGAAAGAATAATCAGGAAGACAGGACAAATATTGATAAAAGAACACTGTCAGATAAAGGGCAACATGAAAGCTTCAAAACATGCTCTAACAACTATTACTCCAGAAGCCCTTGAGTCTAGTCTCCTGCTTTTGAGTGTGATTGGTAGCAAATAGGGAAGAATTAAAAAGCAGACAAGTATACAGCTGTCCTCCTCGTGGTAAATACTTCCAGTAACCTAGGGACTTCCTACAAGGTGGTCTATTCAGGCATACCTTTTAATGTTCATCAATGACTGTGTTATCAAATATTTGTCAAATAATAAATGAGAATCCCTTCATATTTTGGTCATCTGCAGCATCTTGTGATACTGCAATTACTTGAGTGTCTAAATAATTCCTTAAAAAAAAAAGTGTATAAGCCTGCTTCCGGAATGCTGTTAGGCACCACTTCAGGCACCTCTTCATTCTTATAGAAGGAGAAAAGCATTAGTTTTCTGTCTTCTGTGGCATTCATGGAAGAAAGGTCTCAATCATGTTCTCTAAGGTGAACCTTTAAACACAGAAGCCCAGGGAAAATGACACAGTCTGGAAAGATAAACTGAAATGTCAATACAATGTATCTGGACTGGTCTGGATTCTTTTTCTCCTTTTTCAGCATCAAAGCCCAGTATTCCAACCTACTGTTTTTGAGCCCTTGGAGTAGCATTACTGCAGTTTCTGAGAGTCCAGTATTTGACTAGACAAAACTGGGTCCATAAATGGCAGTTTTGAAGAGATACTGGGAGCGATAACTTCAGAAGCAAAATGGAATAATAGAATCATGGAATTATTAAGATTGGAAAAGACCACTAAGATCATATAGTCCAACCAGCAAACCCTCACCACCACACCAAGTAACCACATCCAAATGTTTCTTTAAATGTTTCACCTCCAGGATTGATGACTCCACCACCTCCCTGGGCAGCCTGTTCCAGTGCCTGAGCTCTCTTTCTGAAGCTTTTCCTAATATCTAAACTACACCACCCTGTCACAACATAAGCCCATTCCCTCTCATCCTATTGCTGTTACCTGGGAGAAGGGGCCTACACCCACCTCGCTACAACCTCCTTCAGGTAGTTGTAGAGAGTGATAAGGTCTCCCCTGAGCCTCCTCTTCTCCAGTCTAAACAATCACAGTTACCTCAACTGCTCCTCTTAAGTATGTGTGCTCCAGACCATTCACCAGCTTCATTACCCTTCTCTGGCCATGCTTCAACACCTCAATGTCTTTCTGTACTGTGTACTGAACTCAATATTTGAGGTACAGCCTCACCAGGGCCAAGTACATAGGGACAATTACCTTTCTGCTCCTGCTGGCAACCCCATTTCTGATACAAGCCAGGATACCATTGGCCTTCTTGGCCACCTGGGCACACTGCTGGCTCATGTTCAGCCAGCTATCAAATAATACTCCCAGATCTTTTTTCTCTATGCAGCTTTCCAGCTACTCTGCCCCAAGTCTTTAGTGTTACATGTGGTTACAGTGATGAAAGTGCAGGCATTAAGTACCTCAGTCTTTTCCTCATCTTTGGTGGTAATGTTCCCCACTGCATCCAATAAAGGATGAAGATTCACTTTGACCCTCCTTTTATTGCTAATATATTTGTAAAAATATTTTCTGTTATCTTTCACAACAGTGATCTAATTAAGTTATTGCTGGCCTTTCACCTTTCTTATTTTCTCTCTGTATATCCTAGCAACATCCTAATACTCTTCCTGAGATGTCTGCCCCTTTTCCCAAAGGTATTAAACTCTCTTCTTCCCCCCGAGTCTCTGTGAAAACTCACTGTTCAGCCAGGCCATTCTTTCCCACCAGCTCGTCTTACGGCAAATGGGGACAACCTGCTCTTGTGCCTTATAAACTTTTCTTCTTGAGAAATGTTCAGCCTTCTCAAACTTTCCCTTTGCCCTTAAGGACTGTCTCACAAGGGATTCTCCCAGCCACTGCCATAGACAATTAGAAGTGTGCCCTCTGGAAGTCCAAGATAGTGTTTTCAGTGATCCTCTTCCTCACTTCAGCAAGAATCAAGAACTCTGTCCTATCATGGTCGTCATGTCCAAGACAGTTTCCACCTACCACATCTCCCACCAGTCCTTCTCTACTTGTGAACAGCAGATCTAGTGGGGTACCTCTCCTGCAAGGCTCTCTTACCAGCTGTGTAAGAGGTATCCATGAAAAGAGGCTTAAATAATCCACATGAGATATACAAACACTGTCTGTGTTAACCATAAAACTGCAGCTTATTAACCATAATAAGCCCACAGGAACATTGTGAACTATCAAGTGCTATTACCATTGTCAGTGCAAGAATGCTGCATGAGAACAACAACGAGAAAATAGGATGATATATTATTATTTTGGGGAAAAAAATAAGGCTGTTCAGTTTCATTTCTCCTCCTCTGCTAAATGATTTAAATCCTTTCAAAACTAATGACCGAATAACACTTTTCCTAGAGTAGTGACAGAAAAAACATCTTGTGAGTTGTCTGAGAAAAAGGAAAGATGAATCTATGACCAGAAGAGATATAATTAGCAAATGTTTCAGGTATTTTGAAAAAGTAATATCAATAGGAATACTTAGAATTAGGGAAAAAATAAACAACAATATTTGAGCAAGTCATAAAACAGAAATAAAAGCAACAAGAACTTCATGTTCTACAGATAAGAAAAAACAATATATTTCAAAATATCTTCGTAGACAGATGAAGGAAAAGTAGGTGGTGGGAACAGAATAGAAAAAGAAAATTACAAATCTTACTAACAGATGATGCTGAGAGAGCAATGAAAGTTAAGGTGCAATACTTATGGCTTCATGCTCACAGAAAGAGCCTGCAAGTGTGATATGGGATGTTATGTTGTCCTTCCAGAAATTGCTAGGCAGCCTGTTGCTATGAGGGACTGGGTAACAGAAACAGGGTTGAGCAGCAAGTGGGAAACCAGTAACTTTGGGGGAGTTGTGGGTTGCAGACCTTGTAATGTTGACACTCTGCAACCTTGGGGATTAAGGCCAGGGTGTCTTAAAGCAGAACCTTCTCAAGGGGATGTCTTAAAAGGACATAAATCAAAAACTCAACCCTGGATAGGCTATAACCCAGTTTGGGGAGCTGGGGGAGGGAACCATTGTCAATTATAGGGGTATAAGTATTTGCTGACTGCTTGTTATGGTGTGCCTACCCATTAGAACACCAACTTTTGCAAAAATGTGTCATTAAAGAGTGCTTCACTGACACTCCAGCCTGAGCCTGAGTAATTATTGGACACGAGCATTTCTCACCCAAGTAATTCATCACCTACCTCCTAAACTTGGCAAGTGTTAGATGCTTACCAGGAAGTCACAAGTAATCCTACAATAAACAGCTGCAGAACAGCTTTTTAATTTTTTTTTTCCTCTGCTCCATAAATTTCATGGCTACTTTATTCTCCTAACATGAATTTATAGTCCTGAGCCATTGTTAGTGATTTAACTTGAAGATCGAATATCACACCCCTAATAAAAAAATGATAATAATCTTAGCTCAGTCTAATGGGAATATGGATGTTCTCTCTATCCACATAAATGCTTCATTATGTTCGCTATCTAGTAAATTCTTGACATCGGTGATATTTTCTGACAGATAGATTCTTGGATCAAAAAATTCTGAAAGGAAACACTGTTTTGAAAAACATATAATTTAACTAGAAGCTGTATTTACTGAATGGTAGCTGTCAAACATATACTTGGCCTCATCAGTCAGTATGATTAGTTGTCCAAAGCTCTGATGCTTTAGTGCATCTTTAATAAGATATTGCTTAGCAAAAATAAATAGAATAATAATAAATTTAAAAATCAATGGTTTGGAAAAAAAATATTAGCTACTGTTCTAAACCTTTGATACCACACAGCCTAAATCTTCTGAATTTTGGATGTTCATTTTCCAAAGCATTCTGTCAAAAGCTATTTTGACAAGGATTTACTGCTTTCAAAATATTCACAGCTTATTTTCACATACAAACCAATAAGAGACATAGAAGAAGGGAGAGAAAAAGCTTTACAATCTATTCTGCATTTTCTTTCAGAATAGAAACACATTTTAAGCTGGATGTGTCAGCTTGAAAGATCTTGTAACAAATACCTGCTTTCAGATTTATCAACAACCACTTAGTCGCCAATTACACTGAGTGGATGAGTAGTAGGTTTTTTGTTTGTTTCTGTTCCAAACATGGCTAGCCTGAGAACAGTACAGTATGACTCAAACTATTTGAGGACTGCAGCCTTAGAATACTTAAGATTGAACTCATATTTGATAGCTCAAGAAGTAAATTTTTCTGCTTAATAAGTAACAAACATTATATATTTTAGCACTGATGTTCTTTTAAGTTATTGTAACAACACAGTGGAAAATTACTTATTTTACTGCCTGCCAGGGTTTTGTTTTCCTTTCTGTAAAATCATTCAGAGCAGGTAGGTATGCACGCTGTAATTCTTCTGACTGATAGCGCTTCAAAAGTAATGATATCTCAGACTGCCATATAATGCAACTCATAACCATTTTTTTTTCTAGCCTATGAAAGTCTTCTAAATTGGGTCCTCAGGATTTGTAATGGATGGCATTTGGTTAATCTGTTCATCATTTATTATGTCCTGTATTCTGTCTTCTGAAAGGCTGCAGCTGGACAGCAGGCAGGAAGCCTCATGAAGGAGGCTGTACTTCGAAACAAGTTGGTCCTCTTGGACAAGGTGCAAGAATTTGCCTATTCTGAAACAGAGTATGCCAGGAGCAAGCATCTTCCCAGGGATGGATGCAGGCAGCCAGGAAAGAGATGCCAAGAAAAGAGAGAGCCAGAAGCCGCTGGCCGAGAGAAAACCCACAGCCCACAGAAAGAGTCGTACTAATGATGCACAGGCAATTGAGCAGTTTATGGCCCATGGGAAGCCCTTGGGAGATTTTTAAAGTGACCTTAAAGAGGAAGAACACATCTGACAATGAGCTGATGTATAAACTCTTAACTTTGCTTTACTGACTGCCCAGAGCTCTTTGTTTTAATTAGTTATTCATTGGCATAATTCATGTTCATATAAAAAGTTGTTTCTGAGATTAAAAGACACATTTCTATGAGGGCTGCTCCAAAAGTAATGCCTCCTATTTTATTATGTTAGCCCATGACTTCCAAAGTGGATGTTGATGGTATGGCAGTAGATGTTGAATCTTCTCACCAATACGCTGTTGTATTTTGTATATGTGCAACAGATGACAGCAGAGGGGCAGTCTGACAGAATGGTGTCTGACATGGAACTGTATATTAAGCAAAGAGGTGGAACTGAATTCCTCTGTACAGAAAAAAAAAATGGCACCAAATGACATTCATCAATGCTCGCTGAATGTTTATGAAGACCAAACAGTGGATATGAGCACGGTGAGGCAGTGGGTGGTGAAACACTGAAACAGTGGATCACCTCTGCTGCTGCAGATCTTTACTAGTGTGGCATGCAAGCTCTTGTTCATTTCTGCTGAAAATGCATGGCTAACATGCAACACTGTTGAAAAACAGTGTTTTGTAGCTGAGAATTTACATCAAATAGCACTACTGTGTTCTTTGTATCTGCTGTTGTTTCTATGGAAATAAATAGGAAGCATTACTTTTGGAGCAACCTATTTAATTTTGTAGAATCTCTTCAAGGGAGAAGCACAGGAAAGTTATCTTGGTCAACATAGAATCCCCACCTTCTTTGACTATTTTTAGATAATACTTCAGTCATTTATCAAAGACAGTTTTAGCAGCAAAAGAGTAAGTATATATCAACCATACACACATAGAATGGACTTGTCTAGTTACCAATAGTCTGAGACTAAGCTGATTTTCCTGGAGATGGAACTGCTTGTTTTCATCAATACAGAACAATAAAAAAGAAGAAGAAGAAGGAAAGAATCCCCCAAAGGGCAAATAAATATCTGTGAATATTATTCCTGTGAGCACTGTAGCAGTGAATTATCAGTTATATGGTTTAGTCAACACCCTTTCAAGATAGATTGCAGATAGGAAAGTAAGCTTTGCCAAGACAGTGCACAACTTGCTTGGAACAATCTTCCAGTTAACCTGTGAACTGAAAAAAATTATGTTGGGCTGACATGAATACTCTCAATCTTTTGTTAAAAATGGTTGTTCCTTGGCTTTCTTCTTCCACTGAGTTGGAAGACCACATTCTTGCACTGGTCACTACAGGTCCTTAGTGAGATCTGTGGTAGAGTATCTGATGAGGGTAAATGACATACACTCAATAAGTGGTCATATAAAGTTTCCCTCCCAACACCACCCTCAGCTGTCAGTCTGGCATGCATGTGTTGGGAGGAGAGGATAAAGGCTCAGAACACAAAGAGAGCTGTAGTAATCCATTTCAAACAGATGCCTGATGATCTTTATCTGGCCCTGAAACTTAGTGGGCTTCCTACCTGCAGTAGCTAACCTGTTACTGTTGCCATGGGAAATGCACAGGGTACAGAATGTTGGGCCACAGTAGACACTAGGAATTGATAAAGATAGTTGCTGATAGAGACAGAGAAAATGGATGACAGAAGGGGAAGGACACATTAGCCCCATCTATGAAAGACCTACTGCCTGGCACCTGTGGAAGCACATATTTGTGCTAAAAGCTTCACTGAATCACTCTTCTGATTCCACATTTTTAGGATACTGTGAGTTAACAAAAATTACTTAATAAGATGCATTATATGTAGGCAGTAGGATAGAATACCTTAGCAGAATGGAAAAAAAAGCTGTTTTAGTGCTTAATCATATAGTCAATCAAGGTCTCTATCTTGCCTTCCTAAACAGAGGACTCTGATAGCTCCCTTGAAAAAAAAAAATAAAAATAAGGCTGTGTTCTCTGTCTCTGAAACTTCAAAGAATTGTTGTCCTTCTGCAAATTCTAACAGGTACAGAGAAAGAAAATCTCATATTAATGCACTAAAAATCTAAGAGGTGCAAATACTCCTGTCATTTCATTATATGCAAGGGAAATATTAGATTTAGCATGTAGAAAGATGGAATTTTGGAAGCTCAACAGAAACTAAAATCCTTTTTCTCCAAACTTTAAAGAATTTTTTTTTTCTTTTATAATGTCTTTAGCTTTTGAAGCTAGGCTGCCTGCTAAAAAGCAGAGACAGTAAGTACCACCATGAAAACTGATGACACTGTGGGGTGGTGTCATGGTTATAATGAACTCTGCTGGGAAATAATACAAATCTGCCACCACAGTCAGATTCTGATGCAAGCATTTTATACTAACATGGAAAGAGCTTGGAAGAAGATTGGAGAGATGACAACATAGTCAGAATAAAGAAAACACTTCCTGGGAAACATCCAACATAGAGAGGAAACATGGAAGTTCTTCCCTTGAAGGATCACAAGATCTTGGGCTAATCAAGTAGAGCTCCTTCAAGAGAGCAGAATTGTCTTAGAGAAAGAACTACAGATCCCAGTATAAAAAGGACAATGAGTCACTCCTCTCAGCCTTGAGATCACACAATTTCTGTGATTCTAGCTTTTTACTCTCAGAACAGAAATCACTGCAACAAGGATCCTTTGCAATGCATATTTTTGAGGTTTTCTTCATCCAAAATGGAAAATCAGAAAAAAAAAAATTCCACCCTTTGGATTCAGATTGGAGAGGATCCCTCCTACAATTTCAATTCTTTAAGAAATCTGACAAAGGATTTGAAATTAGTCTTCATGTGAGTCAACTGATCACTGTAAGCTGAGGAGATCTACAGAGAGCAAGAACTTGCAAGAAAATATTAATGAAAATATTAATGCCTGCTATGTGATGTGGGTAGGGGATACAGTTTCACTCAATCTGTGCTGTATGAAGACTTAACCTTTTATCTCTGTTGTAGTGGAATTAGCTCTCAATGGACAAAAGATTAACTGAGGTCTTTTATTAATTCAAAACTCATTTCTTTATCCAGCTTCTTCCTAGCAAAGGAAAAAAAATAAGTTCAGTAGAGAAAAGTAAAGAAAAATGCTAAGCACTGGTAACTGGAGTCAATCAAAAATCAAGTTTTCATGACTGTGGATGGTGGACA
>PPHD01014282.1:0-16803 GCA_002909625.1 Bambusicola thoracicus
TGACCATTTTCATTCCCAAGATGATTTAAATGCTCCGTAGTCCTGAGGACTTTGAAAAAGAGTACATTTCACTGCAATACCTGGATTCTACCCTTGGAATTCAGTGGTGCGGCTTTAAACTGGCAGCACTGAAAGGTGATGGGCAGGTATTATCTCAGCACGTGGCTTTGCTGGTTTTACCAGAGGAACGATTGAACTTTGTGTTATCCTTTTCAGCCAAAGCATTTGATAATCAGTTATATTTATTTATCTTAATGTAATATTTATATTAATGTATATATTTGCCTCTTGCCATGTATTACATATGGTACATCAATGTATGATAATATGCATGATACTTTGAAGTACTTCATTTACATATTTTTGTCAAGTAATGTATTTTTTCTCTTTTTGTCATTATAGAATGCTGAGGCCTGGAACAATCTATCAACTGCGTATATCAGATTAAAGCAGAAGTAAGTACTTCAAAACAATTAGCAAATACTCCTTCCAAAATAAATAATTGGTTTTCCTTTTTTTTACATTGAGTTTTTTATTCTTATGATGTGGTTAACTCATTTTTCCTAATTCTCATCCCTCAGTTCTCTCTTCTGGGCTGAAGTATTAAGAAGTTTATTTTGCAGGAAGTACACTTTCATAAACTTTATGAAAGTAGCACCTTCTCAGTTCACGCTTTTTTTCCTGTTCAGTGTATTACGATGTAGTAATTATAATTGGTGCAAAACATTTATATTAAAGTTGGAAGCTAATTTGCCTATTTTAAAAAGATGTATCCATTTCTAATAGATCATATATTCAGACATATGTCAGTTCATACTACGTTAATCTCAGGAGAGTTAAAGGAAAAAGAGTCAGTTTAACATAATGAAAGCAGATGGAGATCTACACACGTGAAAGCTCATTTGTTCTTTTCCTGCTAATTCAACCATTAGTGCAGGGAGCTTTGACCTAAATGGACTGTCTTTCTTATTTTGTATTTCAACTAAGTGTAATCAAAGTTGCTCATGAACACAGAATACCTGAAATAACATACCGTTTAAGAAATGTTTTCACATTATAACTCATCCCCAGTGAATGAAATAATAAAACAGGATATATATATATATTTTAAAAGCCTACTTAAAATCTGGTAACAGTTTATACAGTTATGCAGTCATGAGGAAAAATAGGAAAGTGACAAAGAATAGTAATTTTTCATAGAAGGAACATGTGGAGGAACTAATATTATAAATAAATTCAATGAGTGATTGAAGATGTAAATGGGAACGGGAAGGAGGAGAAAGTGAAGGTTAAATGACTACTTAAGACTTAGAAGGAGTTGTGGAAATCAAAAACTTGTTTTACCTTTTCAGTAGTTCCTCACATCTTCAGCACTGCCTTGAGAATGCATGATTTAGTTATAAAACCATACTTTCTCCTCTTTTAATTTCTCCATAGCCTTGTAAAAATAGGATGATATCAAAGATGATTATAAAAATAAGATGACTTAGTCCAGAATAACTTTCCTCACTGAAAGCTGCTGCTTCTTAAGAGTGCATGTAATAGATTGCTCCTTTTTTTTTCCTTTTTACATAAAGTTCAAAAGGATATAGTAAGTGCTCAGTGTATTGGTTTATACGTAAAATAAGTACGTACATAAAATCCAAATTCCTTTTCTGCCTATTCATCAACTAGGAGGTTGATAAACTAATGAGTGATTGGTTTCACTTTGCTTTAATTTTATAATTGTGAATCTACTTGTGGTTTAACATGAGAAATGCATAAAACATCTGTGAACAAGTTGATATTTTATCTAAAACGGTAAAGGAGGGTAACTTGTGAGCTTGTTTTCCCCATTAATCATGTGGGAAAGGAGTATGTGTAAAGTCAGCATAATATGCTAACAGAGAAGTGTAGCCCATATTTGCTGTGCAATAGCTTCTCCAAACTTACTGTTTAATCACTTACGGATAAAGACTGTTTTTGTTTAATGTGCTTTGTGAACAGAGGATATTTGTTGTATGATCTGTATTGGAGGGGGCAAGTAGTGGTGAAAGCTTAGATTTTTATAGTTCAAGCCTGCTAACCAACACAATATATATATATATATATGGTGAAGGAGAAGACTGAGAAAAGGAGGGGAAAGAAAAAAAGATACCAAAATTAGTTGCTTTCTTTTGCTGCAGCCAGGCTCTTAAATCAGTCCCACCCAAGAGTTGAGACTGGTGCTGTCTACTAGCTCCAGTTTGGATGTGGACTAGTTCAGGTGATGCACTGGATAAAGATATTCCATCCTTATATGTTATGTTAAGCACAGAACATAGTCCACAGGACAATGAAGTCCTCTAATTTGCCTCAGCTGTTCCAAACGACCTACTTTCCTTCAATAATTTTGCTCTACCACTCAGCTCTCTTTGGGTGTATGTAGTCAGTCTTTTCATACAATGAATTTAGATTGGCACTTACTCAGAATTTTCCCTGATCCAGCCATTCCAGACTTTTCATGATCCACTAGTTAGTTAGCCCTTTTTCCTGGTTGGGATATTTACACTTCCCTGGACCTTCATTTTGAAGCTCATGCAACAGTTTCTTTCATAGAATCAGAATGGTCTGGGTTGAAAAGGACCACAGTGATCATCAAGTTTCAACCCCCCACCATGGGCAGGGTCACCAACCATTAGACCAGGTTGCCCAGGGCTGTCTTTCTTCACAGAAAGTGCTCTTAGCAACTTAAGTGATACAGCAAGCAGATTGCAAATTTTGATAATAAGCGAGATTTATATGATCTTTATTAAGAAGAGATTTGTATCATACCTCCACGAATATTTTTTTTACTCTGTTTCAGGTTTTCATTTCAGGAAAATTACTCCTTTGTGCTTTCTCTGCTTTTCCCAGCTGTCCAGCTGGAAGTAGGCTTCAATCTCTTAACAGCATAAGAACCATATCATTCTATGTCTCTAGCAAAGGTTTTCTTAAAATCTCAAATTTATTGAAACTTTTGGCAATACATACAAAGCTTTGAACAGTGGACGCACAGACCCGTACTGACATATGCTTCAGGTTGTTCTAAGGCCTCTTATTCCTTCTGCCTCCTCTGTCAGCATTGGCCACATGTACTGCAGGAGGTCATAACCTCTGTAAACTGCGTGTCAGCAGCTTTCTGCTCGTACGCTTGATTTGGCGAAACTGTCTTATGTTACTCATCAGAGAATGTCACTTCTCTCTCCTTGAGTGGAGAATGGTAAAGAGTTGCCCAGAGTGGATCCATATGGAAAAAGAACTATATAGGAGATGCTTTTGGACTTGACACTGACTTTTCAGGAAGTATTCTGGACACTTTTATTCCACAGTGCTTTGTCCTGCCTCTATAAAATAGTTCACTGTGAGCAGCACCTTTGGTGAAGAATGCTAATAGTGTTTGGGGCCACTGTCACAATTGTCCTTAGCAGCATAAGGAAACAGAGCATGTAAGTAAAGCTTCCAGCTAACGTAAGAAAAAATAATTAAAAACACTGGGATTCTGTGTGGTGAGTACTTACATTTGCCATGTGCAAAAAATAAAAGCTATTATTTTTTTAGTAGCTTTTATGTGATGAAATGGGTCATCATCATTCTGTACTTGCTATGAATTCAGTTGGGAAAAGAAAAATTCTAAAGTTGACTTTTTAAATTCTTTGTAATGTATTCTGCCACTGTTTTAAGGTTATTTTGTCATGGTTCCACTTAAAAATTCAGAAAAAAAAAAGATTTAGATGGCATGATTTTACTGAATTTTTGTGTTATGTAACATATCACTTTGCTAAAATGTAATTGAGAGCTAACATAAAGATAACTTCAGCATACTGTGTGAACTGACAGAAGGTAATTGGTAAGAGAAAATGAGGAAGTATCAATATTATGAATTGTTCACTCTAACTTTTACACTGGGTTTTAAACAGATTTTTCTTAAAAATAGACAGCCTTTTAGTTGATGCAGTGCCAGCTGTTGTTAATATATTTGTATACATTCTTTCGTCTTTTTTTATTTAGAATCAAAGCATTTCGAACCCTCCAGGAAGCGCTCAAGTGCAACTATGAGCATTGGCAGATTTGGGAGAATTATCTTCTCACCAGTACGGATGTTGGAGAGTTTTCAGAAGCAATTAAAGCTTATCATCGGCTCATGGACTTAAGAGAAAAGTACAAGGACACACAGGTGGGGAAGTTTTCATGTTAAGTCATTCTGTATGTTTTTTCTTGTGAGACAGAGAGAGATTACTGCTGATACTGGTATCAGTAATGATAGTGCACATACCAATGAAGTTATGTAGCCAAGCCATTTAATTTTATCTGCCCTATAAGACTCAAGTATTTAAAATAAAAATGAGCAGGAAAGCCTTTTCATCCTCAGACTGCCTCAGGTTTTATAGAAGGATAACTATGAAACTGGCAGTTTTCAGGTCTGTTTCTAAACAAAAGGCACCATCTTTCCACATTGTTCTTGCATATGTTGGTATAAAAAAAAGTGCACATTATTTAGCTTACAGAAAAGCAAGCCTTTCCCGTGTGTTTGAAAATTTCACAGAAGATCTCCTGAAAGCAAATTATGTTTCATGGATTGAATGTATTAGTCAGAACACTGATTCTTAATAATCTGGAACAAAGGAAAATACTGGAGGCGCTTTGCTCATCTTTCACTTTTAGTTCAGTTAATTTCTGTTTGTAAATGAATGCTTTAGATAAAATCCAGACAGCCTACTTTAACAGTTCCCAATGAGATATTACCTTGCCTAAAACCAGATTCTCATCTAAGCAGGGTTCTGTGCACTTAGTGAAAATAGCAAGGTGAATCTGGAAGGAAACCTGAAGAGTCCCTTCAGCAGAATTATCAGTGAACTGCGTATGAGAGCTTAGGGATTTTGTCTGTAGTGCCAAGGTTAGAGAATCCAGCTGTAGCTGGTCTTTGAAATCAGGGGTATGTCTCTTTTCTTAGTCCATAAAATGATTTAAAGGAGCATTTGTAAATCTTGGGTGGTTGAGTTCAGTGTTGAGGAGAGGGAGCAGATTAGTTACAGTTGTGGAAACGTATCGTTTGTTCATGGATTTGGGAGGACTCAGGGAGATGGAGTGCTAAAGCTTCTTTCAGTTGCATCTGAGTACAGTACTATTATGAAGTTAACCATACATGGGATATTATTATGTACAAATATTTTGAGTTTTGTATGGCTGAATATTAAAGGTCTCTGAAACTCTCTGCAGTAAAAAGTATATATGGAAAACAGCCTCATATACAGTAAAGATTAGTCTGTTTAACATACTGTGATTCTTGTGAGGCCTGTGATTATTCAGGGAATGTTTTATAGATGATATGCTTTTTATGGCTAGTTTTCTTATGTGCGAATTCAAAAATATTTTTAGAGGTGGTCTACTATATCTTTATTTTCTGACTGATGTCTGAGTAGGAATCAAACATCCTGTTTCTGCTCGTTCTGGATATTTGGAGATGATACATACTTCTATTAAAGTGGTTATTGTTGAGTTTTATGTAGGATATTTAATTAAAGTATTTGGGGATATTGCCTCCAATAAATTTCTGGATATGTCTGTAACTTTTTCATCTCATTCCCTGAAAACTTTTAGTCTTGCATTATGATTTTTACCCAGTATTATAGATATGCTATGTATATTACAGTTTTTTAGTTACAACCTGGTTTTAACTTTGTGTTCTGTTATGTGACATACTTTATGGCTCTCAGCATAACTCCTAATACACTTTACTCACGTGGAAGTATTTTACTGTTGGCCAAGGAAAAACTCAGAGCTTGATTAAGGAATTTTAGAAAGGCTTTAATCTGTAGTCTTTAGAAGGAAGAGAAGAATGTTTCCATAACAAAATAGCATCGAAAATGAAGCACATAAAGCTGTTGAGATTGTTTACAAAGCTCAATATATGAGCCTCTCAGTAGTTTGCCAACCAGTTTTTTCTAAGTAGAGGTACGCTGTGATGGCCCTCTTGTGCAAAAGTACAATCAGGAACTTGATTAAGTGGAAGGCATGCACCTTGATTTCCATGCAACACAGTACAATCTCTCAGGTTATATTTCTTATTTGTAGTAGTCTTAGATTTTAATTGATAGGCTATTAAGCTATAAAGTGGTAAAGTAGAAGGTTGGAATTTGGAAAGAAAGCACATAAATACTCTTATTCAACTGGTTTCTTCCAGAACTCATAATGTGTCAAATAAGAGTGTGCAATTGAATTTGTAATTTGAGATGTCCTTGGTTAATGTAGTTAGAGCAATCATATTTGTAAATCACTGATTTCTTCTATTAAAAGTAACACATTCCTACCTTTCTGTGTGGTTTCTGTTGGGTCACTGCTGTCTTTTTTTCCACCAGATTTCTGAATTTGGAAAGGAGCTTTGAGAGTTTTTCCTTCTAAGTTATTGTAGTTATAAAATAATGATGTTATTGTTGTGGCGAAGATTCTAAGATTAGGATATCATGAAAGTGAATTTATGTATGTTCAGATTCTGCAGACAAAATTTAATAAGGAAAAGCTTAAGCATTATTTATAGAAATGATGAACAACACAATGAAAGATTATGGCAAAGGAAGTACTTTCAGAAGTCCCTTTTTCCTCGTAATGCATTATAATATTTAAAGCATGCTCTTTTTTTACCTTCCTTTCTTACTAGTTCTTAAAATTCCTTGAATTTCTTTAACTGTTTTCTTATTCATGAACTTACTGAGAAATATAACTTGAAGACTTCACTTTTGTTGTTATGCAATAAATTGTACAGACTTGCTGAATTATTTACAGCTTCAGCAGGTGGATCAGTCACTGAAAAATACCTGATGAAAAAGCCCTACCTGTTGTAACTGTCAATTAAACCTCTGAATTATTAGTCTGCGGCTGTAAATACAGCTGAGAGATTTCTGCAACTGCTAATGACGTTGCTTTGTACCACGTGCCCTTTCTTGGAGCCAAGACTATTTTATTTTTTTTTACTTGGAAAGCTGCAATTCTGCGAATAACAAAGTTGTTTTGCAGGTGGAAAAGCTGTTTTGCTACGTTGCTTTCAGAAACCAGATCTCCATCCTGCGCCGTGAAAAAAAATGAGTTCAGAAGTGTGGAGAAGTGGTTCCTCCACAACTCCGTATTCTTGAGAAACTGACAAAAAGTTTTTCTGTTACTCTTTCCATCAAATATTGTCCTCATTTCAGTATATTGCCAGACTGTTTTTTAATAAGAGCCTGCAAGAGAGTGTTCCAAGGGGATTCTGAGGAGGCAGAACAGGAGTTGGTGCTTTGTCCTTTAACATAAATCTTTAATTTGGGGATTGGGAGGGCAGAGGATGGGGCTCCGTGACTGCACAGTTGTCATTTTGGGTCGGGTATCTGAGAGTTCCTTTCTTATTGAGCGCTGTCAATCTTTATTTGCATTAGTTAAGCTTCTAGAAGTAGTTGGGTGGAGTGAATTTTTATATGAAAGGAACTGTTTGGAGAAGAGTTCTGAAATAAGACTGATACCAGTCATAGCATTTAAAAACAAGTGTATTAATATGTCCGGATGGGGTCTTTAGCATTCACAAAAGAAAAGGAGTAAGAGGAATACAAGTGGTGTGACATACTAAACACGGATATTCTGCATGGTTGATCCTGTGTGGCATCATTTATCAACAGAGGCAAAAGAAACAAACCCTACTACTTGTGTAGGATCCTGGGCAGCAGAGCATTGCCTCATTAGTTCAGTGCATATGGAAGCTTAACTCTCTCAAAGGTATAAATTAACATCTAACACTTAAGGCAATTGTCTAAAACAGAAAGCTGTTCGACTGCTAATATTTTTTGACAATTAGCACAGTTCACTTGCTATTCTAAACAGCTTTATTTAACAATTGGTCACAGCCAAGTAGTGTTAATCATTAATTAGTATTTAATGGACCTTTTAATTTGGGGTTTCACACTGGCTTTATTTTAACTGCTGTAATGCTAATGCTTGTATGCTGAAAAAGATTATTATGATTAAAGTGAAAGCAAATAATGAACTCTATGGGAATAAGAGCTACTTTTCAGTTGCTAAATCCTACTGACTCAGGAAACTTCCAAATAAAATACTGTCTATAGAACTCTTGATAACTATAGGTGATGTATACCTGAACTTTCACAATTTAAAGGAACAATTCTGATACTGTAGACTTAGAAATCGATTGAGAAGTTGTGCATACATATACGAATCCTCAGGTACAGCTTTACTTCCTTGTTAAAACAGATCACAGTTTAATGTTTCTTCTTACACCTCTTCTGTGTTTTACTAATGGAAATATCAATACTTTCTGGTGTTTTTCTAGCAAATATTTAAACAATACCTGATTCATTCAATTATAGTTTTATTCCTTTTGTTTCTAAAACACAAATGCAATACGATTTCCAGAACTTTATTTTACGAAGAATATGCTATTTTGTTTTGGGGGTGAGGGTTGCATTTGGGTGATGTTCAGATGTTTGTGATAATGCCTGTGAAAAGAAATTGGCAAAATATATAGGGTGCTGATAGGTTTTTTGTTTTGTTTTGCTCTTTTACTTTCTATTATCTATGTCTATTTCATAACATTGTCAGCTATTTCAATTTGATAAGGATGTTTTTCTTGCCTGTTTTTCATTGTCAGTGATTATTTCTTAGGATATATGTTATCTGAGTAATTCTAAGAAAAGTTGTATTAGAAAAATGAAGTATCGTAGTTATTAAACTTCACGTTTTTATTTCAAATGTAATATACTTTGATATGATAATTTTTATATTACTTTCTGTCAGTGAACTAGGTCTTGGTTCACAAGGATGCACCTCTGCCCTACTTCTTCTAGAGCAGCAGTATATTTGTGTGGTTTGAGGTTATTCACAAATCAGCTTTACATTTGAAATTGATTGATTAATGTTAGCATTACTATTAATGTGATTTCATAGTAAATATGAATTTGTGGACAAAAATCGTGGAGTGTTAAAGTTGGGAAACGAGTGCTTTTTTTCACCTCAATGCAAGCATTAGGAGTCTTCCATTTATTTTCTTTTTTGTTTGTTGATCTCTCTTCTGTGCTACAAAAGAAAGGGAGCTCTCACTAAGTCACAGCTCACATGGGTTTTGTTTTCTTCTGATTTAATTCAGTGCCTTCATTGATTTACGCTTGTTTCAGTTTTCCTGAGAACTAAAGTTCGATGAAACTGTCCTCTAATTCTGAGTGTCCACCTCTTCAAAACACAAAGATCTGTTGTTTTTCTGTTTCTGGGACACTGTAGCATTTCATACATGCAAAGCGCATCTCCCATACAGTTCACCAGCAGGTGCAAGTGTTCAGCAGTTCTCCAGGTCACATCCCACATTCTCAAGTCAGTGACTCAGAAAGAAGTGTCATTAAATGAGCGCTTGTAAAAAGTTTCATTGAACTGACTGACTTCACCAGAAATGCATTAAACAAAATTTCCAGGGCAGCATGAGTTGCTTTCCAGTTTCCAATCTCATCTAGTATATATCTATAAAGGCAACTAAACAGGGAGATCCTGTAAACAATAGTGTCTTCCATTACCTCATTACTCTGTTCAGCGTGTTTACTGATCCTTTTATAGCCGTATTATAAGGTGAAAACATCTTTGTGATGCTGCTATAATTTTCTGTGCCTTTCTCTTTCACAGTAGCCTTTAGGGATAACCCGACGTTTGTGTCTTAGATCTTTCACCCTTTTATCTTCTCCAACCATAAAATCTTGCAAATGAAGTTTAAATTAGTTGAATTATTCCCCTAATAAACACTGTATTTGCTATATTGTGATACATTTGGTTTTTTTTGATACTGATGCTTATGTTGATTTGAGTTGAAATAAACCCTCTTTCGTGTTACTTTTTTAAGGTTTTGGCTATTCTGGTCAGGGCAGTAGTGGATGGAATGGCAGATCGCACTGGCGAAGCAGCAGGTGGATTGAAGGGGAAACTGCAAGAGCTGTTGGGCAGAGTGACTTCACGAGTGACAAATGATGGGGAAATCTGGAGACTTTATGCCCGACTTTATGGAAATGGACACAGTGATAACAGTGAAGATATTGAAAAGGTAAATGTGTTCTGATTTCTATGTTATGGATACACACTGTACAAACTTTCTGTTTTCCAGCAAATTAAGTACTCTAATAAGACATGCTGTTGTTCCAGATGTGTTTTGCTGTAGTGTCTCAGTAAGCTTGCTTATCTTCTGCTTTTCATGTTTCTACAGCATGCATTTTTATTATCCAACAAAAGCAAGGTACCTTACAAAATTTTTTTAATTTAAAAATTTATCTTTTTTATCAACATCTCATTGTAAAGCATCCTAACACAATACACGTTCATTGTCCTGAATTCATTCATATTCTGAAGCTTTTCTTGGCAGCAATCTAATAGATACATTATATTTTTATTTTTAATAGAAATCTTTGATTCTGAAGAGAAATAATGGTACCTTCTGGAAAAAAAATGGATCATAATCCAGTGTCATGATCCAGTGGCATTGTAAACCATCTAAATTCTTCTTTGGATCCACAAAAAAAAAGCACGTTAAGAATGTCTGTTACTCCAGTGTCTAGTGTGAGAGTGCTTCGTGCTTACGTAGCTTAAAATGGAATTAATATAACTTTGTAGTTCTTAGCCTGTTAAACTGTTGGATCCCCCATCACCTCTCTGTGCTTTAGCTATGTTAACTTCCATCTCTTTTTCCTATCACCTTCCAGAAAATTGAGATGATTGCATTTCCAAAATTAACCACTCAGTACTGCTCCAAGCATTTACTTTTGTGTATGCTAAAAAGTGTTTTGCATTTGGTGTTGAATTTCCAAAATTCAAATAGCCTTGCATACTCTAAAAATACAGGTTATCAGATCTTCACTGAAGCTGAAAATATACAAGGTCAGCAGTCGGTATGTGTTTCCTAATGGAGGTATGCCTTTGGACAGGGCAGAAATGTCCATCTGGAAGGTTGCTTATCACTTGATGTCAAGTCTATTATGTGTGTGATTGGGCCCACAAATTGTATGCCTTTACAGTTAAAATTGGAATGATTTGGGCCTTGCTCAGTGTGCTTCTTTTCAGGCTGTGCCCTGTGAAATGCCTTTAGTCCTTTCTCAAGTCCATTATAACTTCATTTCTTCCCTCCTCCCCCCCAATCCCTCCCCCACCAAGTATTTTTCTTTACTACCAAACAATAAAAGGGATTTGGCCTATTTAGAATTCAGAAATACAGACTCTGCAATATCCTGTAATATATCCACAGATTCTTACTCAGACATGCAAACTAGGAGAGTCTCTGTCTATACTATAAATGTAATCATTTCAGAATCTGGTTACATCACAGTATTTTTCACTAACCCAGTTATAAACATGGTTTCAATTTGTGGAGTAGACATGACTTTAACTGAGTTTCCTAATCAGACTTGTTATGGAACATACGGCCTAGCTTGCCCTGCAAAATGCAGTCATGTCTATAAATACTTATGATATGTTTCCTTGTATATCCAAGTATCCTAGTGTGATGCACAGAGATGAATCATGGAAGAGCAAAACGGTCTACAGTCACAGCACAAATATAAAAATCAATTTAAATATACTAAATAGTCACTGATATCTTCTCGGATATCAAATTATAAAGTATAAGTATGAAAAGCATGAGTATTTATTTGCCAGAAGTATCATTTGATGTCAACTATTAAGTTAATATAATTATCTGTAGAATTCCACATATATTGTTGCAGTTTTCAACCCTTTTTTATTGTTCTAAAGGTCAATGAATTCTGAAAGGATATTATTTACTATTTTGTAGCGTCACAGGACAAAGTGATGGGAAAAGATCTATCATAGGATCATGTTCCTCCTTACAAATGTAGGGTTTGACCTTTATTCCATGATGTAATACCTTATTTAGTGCATATTTAATTATATTTAGCCCATGTTATTCCTAGAACTTAATTTGAAATAATGTCTGTCTGGCTACTGTAGAGATTTTTCTGTTGTTGGTTTTTGTTTGTTTGCTCACCTTTCTGTTCGGTTGTCATATCTGACACCATAAGTTCCTTGAGTCTACAGCTATAATTCACGGCAGTGATTTATATACATTGAATCAGTTAGATCGGCATTAGGACTGAAAACTATTAACTTTTTTTTTTTTAAGCTAGAATATATTTAGGCTTATACTGTGTAAGTAGTTGACTTGTAGCTGACTTGTCACTTCACTGAGAACTCCTTTCTTTGCTGCCCTAAACCCAGTCTGTACCTATCCCACCAAGGACTCTTTCCAACCTTCAAGCAGTCTACCTGGATTCTGAAAACCTTCTGTTCCTTAAACTTTCCCCAGATCGTAACCTTTTCCTTCCAGGATAAATTCAGGTTCCAGAAGTGCAAACAACCAACCAACAAGGCTTTAACAAGGTTTAACTTTCTGACATCTGTCACCAAAATGCCCTAGCTTGTTGCTCTGACTCAGACACATTAAGATTAAAATCAGGCTACTGTAAAAACTGTTCTCTTGGAAGTTTTTCCTTCTGCTGCCTATTGGTTCCAACAATTATAACCTAGGTTGTTCCAAAAAAGAAGCAATCTGCTCTGGTTTGACTTTATACACCTTTACTGCCACTTGCAGCCCTTCAGCATGAGCAGTTCAGTCACCTGGGCAGTAGTGGTTGGAGCTCTTGCTGGGAGAGAGAAAGCAGAAGCTTCTGGGCTGACAGTCCCCAGATTTCATCCATCCTTGCTCAGCAGTCAGAAGGCTTTGTTGTGCTCTTGTACATGTACTGCACTGACAGCTTTTTAGTCCTTTGTATAATACTTAAACTTTTTAAAAATAAGTGATTGAAGAGTTGTTATTGAACTAAGCTACGCATCTTTTCACGTGCATTTGTCTCTTGTATTTCTTTCACTGTAGACAGAAAACAAAATAAGAAAGCAAAAATTAATTTGTTTCTTATTTTTTTCTCTTGCTGATGTGCTTTGGTTAAGTAGATTTTTATGAAATAAGCTCAGAGGTTTCAAAGAATTTTTTAGATTTTCCTATGAATACTCAATGCTTATTGTTTTGGAGTAGCTGTATGTCCTGACTTCTATTCAATTCATAACCTTCCTACATGCAAATGTAACTTTTAATTTCATTCATGAACTGGTTATTTCCTCTTCTGGCTACTGGAGCACTAATTCTAGAACAGCATTACTAGGTTTGTTCTCTAGTTATCAAAAGTTAATAGAAGTTACAATAATGAGATGAATTGGCAGATTTTTGTTCTTGTCCTTCCACCAGTAGAAAACAATTGTTTCCCTTTACTCTCTATGCATCTTCCTGCTCCTTGTTAGACACCTTTTCTTAGTGGGGAGCCCTCCTGTAATATTGTTTGTTTACTTTCTCAGTTTATTTTATTCACACTGAGAACCAGTGCAGTATGGCAACTAATAGCTGTGTCTGTAAAATACTAGCCAAAAATACATATATAGAAACCTTTGATGTATTCACTTCTGCATTTAATAGCTACAAAATTACTATTCAGTGTGAGTACAAGTATTTTTCCCTTTTCATGTGCATTCAATTATGATGCCTTAGCAAATATGGGTCACATCCATCAGTCTAGACAGATTTTTAGAAGATAAAAATGAGATACATGTTCCTTTATATGCCTGTCATACTTGAGATGCAATATTGGTGAATAACATCTGTGTTACAGCTGGTGCTTACCATTGCAGAAAAGGATGCTACTTCAACTCGCAGAATATCAAGCACTGTAAAGATATATTTATTTTCTTGACTGACCACCAAATGTGCAGCCATTTAAAACTAAGTTGGTCTCCTACTGATCTTCTTTTCTTTCCTTCTTTGCAGTCACTGCAGTGTCTTACTAAGGCACATAAATGTGAAATTCAATCGAACGACTGGGAGAAAGATGTTTCTTCTTTTAAGGAAGTAGCAAAAGGAGCCATAGAGATTGCACGTGGTATGTCCTACCTGAAAAGAGCTTAAACATGATGAGTGTAGCCAATATTTCTTAAGGAAAGTAATGAAATTTTGCCTCATTCATTATGTTTATTCCTGCTCTTTGGAGTCTTCTAACACAGAACATTCCAAACTTGGAATAAGGTAGAAATTGTATTAGGCAAGTCAGCAAACATGAATGGTAAAATGGTAATTCCATGTTTTCCAATGTATTTCATGGTCTTATAGCAATTTCACAGTTCAAGTGTAAATGCATCAGTAATTCATTTCAGTTCTCAAATTATGACATTTGATTGCTAGTGCCATGCCAGCATCTCCAGGGTAGGTAGTTGTATCTATACGTTACTCAATAAGACTATTCATTGTGTTTAAGAAGGATTCTTTCAGTCATAGACTGACTGGTTTTAGAGGGATTTTCCCAAAATTACTTGGCATTCTTTTTGAATATCCTAAAAAGGAATACTGCGTTCAAACATTAAGCATAGATGATATCAAAGTACTTTTAATCAGCTGCTGTTGCTTAAGGATTATTGCTGTTGAGGTAATGTGTTATTGTTTTGGGGTTCTTCTCCTCTGTGTTTGGATTCTAGTGGCTATAAAATGCAGTGAGAAGAAATCCAATCATCAGGAGGCTTTGCAGATACTTTCTTCAGCTCGGCTTAACTTACATGGCTTGTCATCCAAAGCAAAGGTAGGAATGTTTGAATTACATGTCTTTATTAAGTTACTGGCACCCATTTTTCTGTTTTATGTCATTTACAGACAAAATAATATCTTCCTGTCTTGGTGAATCATCAGAAAGATGTTCACCTCTGCACTAAGGATTCCAGTTGTATATAGACTTCTACTGACCTTCTTTCTGCAAGGATTTAACTGAAATAAACCTACTGTTATAAAATTTCAGTGCTATCTTTCAGACTGAATTAGAATTTTATTTAGTGTTGGGCATCCTGACTGAAATGTTTGAAAGAAATCAGTCATTTTGAAGACTTATTCCTTAGGGTGAGTAATCATGGGGAGGAGTGGAGCAGCCTGAGAAGGAATGGCTTGTAAACCTCTGAAAGGGAGAGAAGTGTGTCCGGGCTACTTTGCATCACAGTTATTTATTAAGGGAGAAACTCATTTAATTGGGTTTTTATGGATATCTAATCAATTCTGATAGGAATTATTTGGAAAAGGTTATTGTATTTGAATTACGTTTTGTTTTTAGAGCTGTAGTTTGTGCTTCCACAGTCAGTCACCCAAAGAGCCAAGCCTGTCTCTGCACCATTATTATCCTAATTTTACAGTGTATCTCACAGCATGAGACACTGCCTTTAAACTGAGGGCTGATACAGAATACATTTTCGTTCAAAGTGCACTTAATATCTTATTCTTCCTGGCTGTGTGT
This sequence comes from Bambusicola thoracicus, assembly GCA_002909625.1. Classification (NCBI taxonomy): domain Eukaryota; kingdom Metazoa; phylum Chordata; class Aves; order Galliformes; family Phasianidae; genus Bambusicola; species Bambusicola thoracicus. The sequence continues at coordinate 15,339 of PPHD01014282.1, forward strand.
GGGATTTGGTAAATGTGAGTTACAGAGTGTAAGTTTTATAATGTGCGCTTGGGTTACAAAGCGTTGATCCATCATCAGTGTGTTAAACTTTACTTGCTCTCTTTTAAATCTTGAAATTTTAAGGATAAGAGACTAAGAAAGCTATATAAAGCAGACATAAGTGAGCTCCATGACTAACTTACTTACTGAACTTACTGAACTTACAGATACTAACGTATGTAAGTCATAGGAATGTAATGAAAAAAGTCACAATTTTTATGTTGTGTTGTGATTCACAACATTATTAAAAAAAAAAAAAAAAAAGAGGCTGAAGATGACTGTAGGAAAAACAAGTTTGCTTGACATAGATGATAAAAACAGGTATTGGTGGTTTATCACATAGTAACACAATCTTGAAAGATTAAGAATTGTTGAGTCTAATGCATTGTTTTCTTAATTCCTGAAGGTGCTTCTATATTGTTGGCAGGTAATGGTGTCTCTGAGTTTTATGTCACTTTGCAGAAAGTTGACATGTTAGAGATAAAGCTCTTGCTGTGACTTAATTGTGTTTGCATACTTTCTGATATGTCATTTTTTATTTGAAGTCTAATTGAATTTCTAAAGCCTGTTGATTGTGGTTTGAAAACTCAGCCATCTTCTGTAAGATGAACTGTTTAACAAGTGTTTAGGAGTGTGCAGAGTTGTCTTTTGCTGCCTCATCAGTGTGTGATTGTTTTGTGGTTAATTTTTTCTTTCAAGAGAGAAAAACATGCAAGAAAGGCTAAGAGCTGACTCAGTAATTATGATTTCAGAAGGAATAAAGGAGCAGTGAAAGTAGATTTTAAACAATAGTAGTCCAAAATTCTATTGTCAGGACGTGCAGGTGGACCATATTAGTAGGTTTTGGACTGCTGAAACAACATGGCTACTCAAATTTCCCACCTCCAATTAGATTTCCATCTCTGAGGAACCAGTCCCACCTACTGCAGCTCCCGTAATGTATCCATACTCTGCTAAAGGCTGCCCCTAGAAAATGTGTTGTTAACAGGCTCCATTCTGAACAGAGCTTTCCAGGCAGTCGCATGCTCTGAAGTATAGCACAGTGAGTCCTCTTCTGCTCCTTGGCACCGTGCGTCATTCAGATCTGACAGGTGGGGTCTTCCAACAGGAGAGAGGTCCTGGAGCTGTATTGTAAATGCATGAAATGTGGGTACTGTTGCGGGAAAACATGAGGCACAAGCCCAAAGGACAGTGGTGCATGAACTCTCCTCAGGCTGCATCTAGTTGAATAGAACTCTTTAACTGCATGGGGAAAAAAGAATAAATAATTATATCATTCTGTTCTATTGAGCTGTTTTAGCCAGAACGAACCAAACTTTTCTGTCACATGAGGTTTGAGGGCGGAAAGTCAGAGAAGCCTCTGTATTTGTATCAGAAACATGTTCCTATTTTTGTGGAAGATTGTCCTGTCACTGAACCAAGGAAC
>PPHD01014283.1:0-16802 GCA_002909625.1 Bambusicola thoracicus
CCATCCCAGAAAAAACACAGTAGAAAGATGTATGGGTCTAGCCCAGAAAACCAGGTACGTGTTTTCATTTAGATTCATTGCATTATTATCTGTTGTGTTATGAATATTTTAAGTAAATTCTTACTGCACCATCATGTTAATAGGTAAAGCATTTAATCTTCATGCAATAATGCTTTATCATTTTTGCATTGTTCATATAAATCAAACCAACAACTACTCTGGGAGTACAAACACATCCTGAGGAATTAGCCATTTTCATAAGTATGTATCTTATATCAAAGGTGCATGGAGGAAAAGGTAAAGTATAGCCTGGCCCCTGACCAGCTACTCTGCAAATATAATTATTTCTTACTTGTCATGCATTTTTAGTCTTTCTTGGATGCCTGTGTCAGATCAGAAGGCACTGCTGACTCTGCTGTTGGTTCACCAGGAACCTCCTTGCACATGGCAAACCTGGTATTTTTTGAAGAGTTGTCTTATCTTGTGACGTAAAGGGAATCATGTTACTAACATATAAGTCATTAGAGACTTTAATGAAGTTTTCAGTACCGCTGAAAATAAAGATGCTGATCATTTACAAGGAATTACAATACATTCCATCTGTCTGACTGCTAAATGAATCAGTTCACGTCTCCATCTCTGGAGCAAACACCGAATAAAATGGTGCACCTAGTCAGTTATCATGATAAAATTAAGAGTTATTACATCATACATAACAATGAAACACACAAAGACCCACAAAATATTAAGCAGAAATTACTGTCCAAAACCAGATCCAAACATCTGAAAGTCAGTTAACAACTCAAATGGGAAGTTCTAATCAGTGACAATTCTATTAAAAACAGCATTATAGTATTTATATTTCTATTAGTTACCTAAACAGCATTCCACCAAACAAAACACACTAAGCAGTTACAAATGACAAACAGTTAACACATCAATTTCACCTCAGGCTAGGAATTCAGCATTAAAATGAAGTTAATAATCCCATGAGCCTTTTCAGTTATAAACTGAAGGTGGGAAATCAAGTGACTACCAGCTACAGTCCCCACGTGTTAAAAATCAGTATTGAAGGTTTTCTCCATCTCCTTTGGCAGTAACCTGTCACAGCAATTAAAATGCCTGCGGTAGTATTAAAAATGGAAGGGAGAAGAGCTAAGAACTGAACGATGGCCCTTAGACCAGAACCAGTCTCCTCACTGCAGTCTAATTACAAATGCTCGAGATGCCTCATATACAGATGACAAAAAAGAAATCTAAAACGAGTGTAGAAAAAAAGTGAAAAGAAAAAAACTGCAAACTTACATTAGCGACCTATTTTCTGAAATCAGTTTATCTTATATTGGATTTTTCTCCCGCAAAAGATATAGGAATTCTTCAGAATTAAGACTGTTTCCTCACAGTAGTGCTCATATCTGCCAGTGCTGCACAGAACTGTGTGTTCTGTATGCTAGTTCCCAGGCCCAGTACTATACAAACAATGCAGTGCATGTTAGCTTAAGTTGCTGTCATGGAGGGTACAGCTAAACTGGTTGAATCCTAGCAGCTTCACTTCATTAATACTAAAGATCAATGTGACACTAATTGATCCTGAGCCTAATCTATTTATCAAGTCTGTTACATACAGGAGCTGAAGAATTTAAGCCACTTACTAATTCACAGAGAGCGAGCAACAAAACTGCTTAATTTTTTTTATAGGATATTCCTACTGTTTCACAATATACCTTAATTGTATAATGTAATCAATCATAATTCAACTTTTAGTGCTCCAGTATTACTTTTCCAGCAGTTTTATTCCAATGAGGATTTTAAATAAGAACAGATATTCTTTTTATCCACGAGCAAAATAATAATAAACTGTTAACCACGTTAAAAAGAGCAGCTCTCTGTTCTGACAATGACTCTTGCTGAAGATGAAGTATTTTCATCAGTAAGCTAGTTGTTATGCATTACCAGCATGTGTGCAGTAGCCTACCGTGACACCAATTTGCATAATTTCTCTTTTCTAACAGGCTTCAAAAATAATAATAGGCATGCTAGATAGGATCTGTTCATTTTAAACTTCCTTCAGCAGCTATCTTTATGGAGTAGTTATCAAAAGAACCTTCAAAGAATTAAGTTTAATAAATTATAGATGTATGAGGGTTGCTCCGAAAGTAATGCCTCCTGTTGTAGCTGCGGGTGGTATGGCAGTAGGGGTTGAACCTTCCCACCAATATTCCACTACATTCTGTTGCCACGTGACAGCTGGCAGCAGAAGAGCAGTCTGACAACATGGCTTCTGACATGGAAGTGCATTTGAAGCAAAGGTGTGGAACTGAATTCCTATATATGGAAAAAATGGTATCCACTATATTCTTGAACACTTGTTGAACAGTGGTGGAGAGCAAACAGGGGATGTGAGCACAGTGAGGCAGAGGGTGGCACATTCCAGCAGTGGCAACAGCTGGTCATTTCTGCTGTCACACATTTTTACAAGAGCAACTTGCAGGCTCTTGTTCATTACTGGTGAAAAGGCAGAGCTAATGGTGACAACAATGTTGGGAAACAGGGTTTTGTAGCTGAGAATTTCCTCAGTCAAATAGCGTTATTGTGCTCTTTATATTTGCTGTAGTTAGGAATAAATAGAACGCATTACTTTTAGAGCAACCTACAAATTCAAGTTATGCTCTCTGGGCCAATAACAGTTTACTCTGAATTCAGCAACAAAGACCTAAGCAAATCCTCAAACAATTTGCTCAACATATTTCCAGCAGAAACATGTTACAATAAGCAGCAGCATAATGTCAATGTCTGCTGATATTCACAGTTAATTGTTGAACTTAAAAATCAATTAAGGATTCTTGAGTACAGTTAGATAAAAGAGGAGGATAGATTGTGATATGCATAGAAGCTGCAAGACTTGTTATACCTGTATACAGAATTTAACGTTGCCTTAATCTACAGGTAAGAAATAAAATATCTTTGTTATCTGCTGGTCTGAACCCCAGAAAGACATAAAGACATCACCATTCGTTAACATTTTAGGCAAGCAGAAAGAATAACCTGGTAGCAAACTCTGATGGGAAGGAAGCTTCAGAGAGAAAAGTGAAATAATATTCCACCACCGTGACATTTTAACTGATGACTCCTTTCTCAACTTCATGACTTCTGCATGTGCACATTATGACCTGCAAAGCAAATAACACTGCTATACTATCATGATTCTCCAGATATTCATCTGAAAAGAAGTCTTGCTTTGTGGTTGCAAAGAGGAATTCAGACCTGGGTGTACTTTATTATACGTTCTTATGCATGGTCATTGTCAAGAAAGACCTGATTTTTCTTTAATGAACAGGGGAAGATTCCCGAACATCCAACACAATTTACTTATGGACCTTATCTCCACCAATGCAAAAACACATCACCAAAGTACTTAGCCACCCCAGTGAGGGAAAAAGGACATAAGTGTCTTGGGAAAAACAGCAGATGCCAACAGGGACACAAGCAAAACTCTCAGCTTGCTCCTGCCTCGTATTTCACGCTGTGAAGCACTAATCAACTTCAATCCCTTCTGATTCAAAGGATTTGGGGGGAGATTAACACCTCCAAGAGCTATGATCCTGAAGAGAGTACAATTCAGGAAGAAATTAAGAAAATAAAGCAGTAACAACAAAAACTCCATGAACTTTCAGAACAGAATTTAAAAACAAAAGAAAGGAATGAACCAGCCTCTTTTCCGAGTTCAACTCTTGGGCTGCTGCAAATACTCCTGAAGAAAGTTCAGATGGTTTACAAAGATTAAACATGACATATAAGGACGGTTCACCATGCACTGGGTACAATAATTACAACCTAGAAAAAAAACTGTCTCTAGCAGCTCAGTATCAGCTACTCAGTTTTACTCTACATATCATTTTATTTAGTGAATAACTCCATGCTCAATACTGCAGGCCTCCAGAATTTGAAAAATATTTTGTGCTATCATCCAACAAAGAAATATGGGAGCATGTTATATATTTGCTGTGTCACCACGATCAGCACCAAATGGGGAGGTCAGTTAAGACCTTCACCATAAAAGTAAATTAGACAGTATAACCAGCATGCAGGAGGACATCATCATTATAATCAACTGACATTATGTTCTACCACGTCACAGAGCAACTGGTCATTTCAACAAGGAGGATACTTGCTACAATTAACCCCAGTTCCTAACTATGTATTTAAGCAAAGAGTATCTACCAAAAAAACAAAGCTTAAAAAAAAGAATAAAAGTGTGATAGGCAAAGCAGCAACTGATGTCATTCATTCTGGAAAGGTATCTTTACACGATACTGCCTTGCTTTATGATGCTCCTTTTACATTTCAAATACAAACCTAAGGATTAGAAGAACCCATGGGATGCTCTTGAGTGTAAATCATCCCCTGTATCACAGAAGTAATATTTTCTACATGCTTCAGGTTCTCAGTTCACAAATGGGATGAACTAGTACCTAACTGACTCAGAATTGTATTGAAACATACTATCATGTAGATAGATATGCTTGCACCACCAGATATAAACTGCTACATCTCTCTGATGATTACAGCAAGATCACACCTAATAATCTGTGGTAATACCCTCACAACTCTCATCAGCTGGCCTCAGGTGACTGTGCAAACAAGCAACCCGATGGACTGCTAGATTTGTAAGTGTCCCTTGAGGCTCACAGAGTGTGCATATCATCCTCTCAGTCTGCTACTGTCATGGGAATATGACCTGTGGACCAGCTCAGCTAGCTGCACTGGTGTGCTAGCAGCTCTTTGCCTGTGCCCTGGCATCCTTTCTCAGAGCTCTGTAATGGGGGTATACTTGCAACATGAAAGAGATAAATGCACAGATGTAACGGGGCTTTGGAGAATCCCTTTAAATTAGCTATTACAAAAAGAGAAGTACACAGTCAAAACAATACCTTGTCGTAAAACTTCCCTGTTTTAGCCTTCTGACATTGCAAACTTTTTCACCTTAATCCATGACACTTAGCAGTCCTCAGTACTTCCTTCAAGCTTGTGTTGTCTACCCTGAAACACTGTTGGCCTTTTCTAAATCACTCCTCCTGGTCTCAGTAGCAAGCTCCCTTTTTGTAGAGAGGTGGATTTTCCATTAAAAGAGCTGGCAGGCATCCCTTTCCATTCATCTCTCAGTTCTCCTTGGTAGGTGGTTCCTCTTCAACCCCCTTTATGACCAAGACCTCCCGCTGAAGTCCAGCCTTCCAGTTTAAGATTAAGGTTTGATACAAGGGCTGCCCTAGAAGTAATGCTTCCTATTTTTCAGGAAGATATTTTTTGTATGGCTGTAGAGGTTGAGCCTTCCCACCAACATACTGCAAATGAGAATTTGCTCTATCAGTGTTATTGTGTTCTTTGCATCTCTTACAGCTCCCATGGAAATAAATTGTAGGTTGTTCTGAAAGTAATGCCTCCTATGATTCCCTAAATTTTCCAAGACTGTCAATATGCTCAGTTTATATGCAAATCTCGGTAAACAGACTTTCTCACATAAATACTACTCGTGCATTGGAAGGATTTTGGTTTTTTCTACATAGCTTAGAACAGCAATGGTTGCACCAAAAAGATACTCACTTCAGGGCCTTCCAGCAAAAAACTGTATTTTGTGTTGCTTTCTGGAAACTGCCGTATCTGATTTATATCCTTGAAGTATCAATTGTACAAAGGTAATTTTCTGCCATGAATTATTTATTTCCTGTTGTAATCAGACATCTGAGATAGTCATAAATATTTATACATCCAGTTAATTCACTAATTAAAACTGAACTAATTCTAAAAATGGGATGTTATCTCAGAAGCACACTGACCTAACGTTCTGCTCAACTTTTACACTAGTGAAGCCAACTACCATATGGTAGGCAAAGCATGACGCAGAAATGGGTTAAGATATCAGGACAGAAGAGCGTTGTGTGTACCCTATAAATATTATTTCACTATTCTCTCATTTCCCAATTTGTAAAATTAGAGATAATATTCTCTACCCTTGCACTCCTTTGCAATCCTCAGGGTTCTCACAACCATTGAAATAATCAATGGAATTAACTCTCTAGACACTGAGTTATTGGTTTGTACTTGGGCCTATGCAACTTCATTATCCTTCATAATTTCTAAGAAATATTTTGTACTGCTAGTTGTCTGACAGCAGCTCAGTAACACCTACAGATTGCAGGAGCCTATAGGCACAGATTTCTCCAAGTTAGTCAACTGTACTGATATCTCTCACTCAAACCAGGTCAATATAACCACTCAATAAAAGGATTTATTTACTGCATTCACGGTATATAATGCAGTTTACCAAGGTTTATAACATTGCAAGATAACAGAAATTAAATAATTCTACACGTATCTAGACTTAGATCAGCATTAAAGGTTTTTCTTATCTATTAAACTTGCAGGTCTTTTTCAGCTTATATTGCCTCATAGAAATGAATGAAATAATTATCACTTTACAAATAACCCATTTCTCTGGGGCAGTTCCTCTTTGTCCTCTCCCTTAAAACTCAAACCACTACTCATTCATCTATGAAAGGAGTAAACTATCCCTTTCATCAAACTATATTTTGCCATCTTCTTCAGCAGCTGATGGCCTTAGGCCTCATGTGAAGTTACACCTGCCCTTAACAAACTTCAGTAGTCATTCACATCTGGCTAAACTTTTCACAAGCTGTTAGTCTCTTGTGAAGCATGACATTGCCTGGAAAATGGTTAAATCTCAGAAACAAAGCCTCTCTCTATATAAAAATGTAAATGTTAGCGTATTTGTTATATGGTAAATAAACAACCATACTTTAAAGAGACACATAAACAGGATCAAGGTGTTTGTCTCGTTTAACTGAGTCTTTTGAAGTGGCATTCATTAATAACAAAACTTGAAGGAGTTACTTACAATCCTATTTTTGAGGGATGTTGTAACAAAGTAGTTCCAAGGTAGGACTATGAATTCTTTGTCTAGCTGAGTCCAGAACACTGGGGAAACATCATTCTCATGAGCATAGAAGCAGAAGCTCTACTGAGAGTACTACAAAATAATTTTACAAACTATGAACATTACTTTCCTCTCATCACTGATGAAAAAGGTCAGTCATCAAAAAGCTTTTAAAAAGACTGATGATTTTTGGACTGAAAGTTCACGTGTCTTATATTCAAGGGAAAAAAAGAAGCCTTTCTGACAGGGGCAGGTTAGAGAAAGCTGTGTTCTCTGAACAATGACACTCTTTCAAGGATCTCAGGACTATGGTGAATTCAGAAATGATTCACTGGACTCTCAGGCTCCAGAAATAAATAAAGGAGGAGTAAAATGAAGGAGTTATAAACTATAATTCATTCTGTACTTTCAACTATTGGATGCCTGTGAAAAGTAAAGAAAAAATTTAGATAGCAAATTCTGACGCAGCTGATGCGTTTATAAGATAAAGAGACAGTCATGCAAGTATGGAAGTTATATAAGGCCCTGATAAAAGATCTTATGTTCACCCAAAGTACTGAAAAATCCAGAATTAATCTTTGGCAAGGCATTTAGATTTTGTCAAAAGGTGAAGCCATCTATGCCGGAATGAATCTTATTTTGAGTGGGTTGCACTCTGACACAGCAAAGGAATCAAAACCAAGAAAAACATATCTGCTCAGACACAGGCAAAATTTGCAGATAAAATTGCATATCAGCAAGAAGAACCAGGACAGAATAGTACAAGGACATAATTAGATAGCTAAAAGGCATAATGGACTATATCATTTTGCATAAGTTTGCGATGTCAGGAGGTCTGCTTCATTCAGGAGATGCATTCAGCCAAAGGCCATTGCTCTTGGTCCCTTCCTCAACTATGGCTATAACCACACACCACATTCAACCAAACTCAGTTCATAGACTTGATCTTCTGGCCAGACCTGGAACCTGTCTTGTTGCTTCCCACTTGGCCGGCCGTTATCCCTCGGCCTGTTCCCCTCACCTGGCCAGGGTTCTTCCAGACTGTGTGCTCCCTGGCACAGTCCCCGCCCATTTTTTTCCACTGGCACCTGACCCACAGAACAGCCCAGCCCATGCTGCAGCATATCTATTAGCACTTCAACCAAGACTTTTTTCAGACTACTTTATCTCAGAACATGCAAAATGTGTATGATTTTTCATCAAAGAGTTGATACCTATATACCCCTGAGTGCATATCAAGGAGCTCAAATTAGTGCGAGCCAACTACTCTATTAATAGATGAGCCAGCTGCATTTTTCTTGTGGTCACTATTTCTTACCTGCTTAAAATAAGACTGATGAAGATATACATGCTATAGTATTGGCTAGTGATAAATTTAACCATTTACAAACTCAGACTAAACTGTAATGGTCGTATTTTGCATTAGACACTATAATGTGGAACATGCAAGGAAAGTATTTTAAGTTAAATAAATCCTTTTTTAAAAAAAAAACAAAAACATGTGCACATGGAGTACATCTGCATTTGAGGTTACAAGGGCATGTTGCTCTTACTTAACTAGGTAGTTAACCAGACAGTCAAGATTTAATTACACCAAACCCCAAACTATAAAGCAGAACACTATTTCAGGATATAGTTTTTGGAAGTCCTCTGCCCCAGTGCCTATTTTCAGTTGTTTTTTCCCTCCTTCAATTAAACAGCTTTCACAAATTTCTGACAAATACACTCATCAGCAAAATTTGTTTTCATCACAGATTACGTAACAATTCAAATTTAAGTCTCTGGAGTTCATGAAAGTATATGACTAAGTTTGAATAGTAACAAAGTATTCTAGCTGATGAAATATTTATACCCTTTTGTCATCAAGATTTTAGTAAGTAGAAAAACAGCCTTTTCACTTTTGTTCAGTAAAGAACTGGCACAGAGCTTTCTTTCATTCCATTCTGAATGCTAAAAGATACCTCCTGAAACATTACTCATTTCCCTTTCCTGCACAACACAGCATAGGAGATAGATAAAATTTACTTAGAAAGCTAACTCCATGTTGTCAAAACAAAAGTTTACATCTTTACACTATCCAAAGCTTACAGAAGTTTTCATCATTAAAATTTACACAGCTTCTGTTCTCTGCACTTCTCCAGACGTGCCATTGTTGGATTCATCCATCAGATCCAAACATTCCCTCAAATTCACTATTAAAAGCCCCAACATTTTATAAAATCTGTACATTCATATTCATACCAAAACATATGTAAGATGCTCTATATTCAGTTATAGTCCTAAAATCATGAAATCTCTTGCAAAAGAAAACCTTTACTGATATAGAAAACATGTGCACCTAAGAGGGACTACAGCAGTTATGACATACACCTCCCTAGGAGCCCTGCCATGTTAAAATAAAAAAACAACAATAATAATTTACTGAACCCTCACATCACTGTAATGCTGATCTCTGGGTCCTTCAGTTGCTTCAGCAAGTCCCACTCTACTACCAGCTTCCTGACTTTCAGACACCTCATTTGCAGTCCCTGTGTTGCTTTACTGAGCAGATTCAGCAGATTGCTGAATCTCACTCCCAAGTTTCCAGCTTTACTGGGGTTTAAATTATACTTCCCATTTCCTGCCTCATGCCTTTACTATCAGAGCTTCTGTCACTGCTCTCTGAAGAGCTGTTTGGAGTTCTTTCTTCCCAAATGGTTGATATTCCCTTTATTTTCTCACTGTCAGTTCACAGTAAAATGCAGATAAGAGTGGACATAAACTCGGCTGCAATACCTGAGTTTGTGCATGCACATGTTATCAGCAGTCAGTACAGGACAACTGGATGACAGAGTGAACTGATACTGTCAATCAAAATAGAAACTGAGACTAACATTCTCCAAAGAATTCTGAAAATTGGAACTTTTTTCTTTCTTTTAAATGGAAGCTAGAGCCACCTCACGACTCACCCCTTCAGGGACATCTTGCCAGGAATCAGGAGGAATGACTGCAGCATGAGGAGATGAACTTGAGGAAGCCATAAGATAGCTGAACCAAGAGCACTGCTTTGAGGACCTGACAGAATTGCAACCTCCTGGAACTTGGTGTACCATTGAAGCCTGAAAAGCAGCTTTACCCACATCACTGCTCTGTGGTTTATCAGTTTGCAAAAGACATGCCCCTGGACACACTGACTTTTACATGTGGAAGTATCATCACAATTTTTTTGATAGAGGGGTGGGATAGGGAGGAACACAACTGTTGCAACTGTTTGTAAATTAAAGGACAATATCTGTCCTTTAAAATTGTATCATTAGCATTCAATGTACTTGATGCAACTCAAGTCTTTCAGTTTGTCACCTTCCAGTGCAGAGCACTATTTAACTCTTTGTTCCAAATGCCTTTACAGATATTGGTGTTAATTTCACAGTGACTACTGAGCTGCTATGAAGTAGCACAAAACCACATGTTATCTCATCACTGCTGTCTAACTTAGTGAAGATCTTTGTTGAGCAATGCTATGCCATCATGAATGCCTTTTACTGAGCTGTTAAAGGAAGCCAATTTCTTTGTTATGACATATACATGATTACAACCTATCATGATAGTCTTTCACCGTTCAAACCAGAAAGAGTCCAAACTACCACAGGTGATAAGCACTTTACCAGACTTAGACGATTTACATTCATAATTACAGAGAAGATGGTCAGTGAGACTCAAATGGCTAAAAATATAACAATAATTAAAGGGGTGAGGGAATTTTTCTCTATAAAAGTAGTTTAAATAATTTCTGAAGACTTTTTCAAAAGCAACACAAATTAAAGATATGGTTTTTGGTTTGAAAGAAGAATATGTATTACAAAAGATAGCCTGACTGGTCTTTATATTCACTTCACAAGCTGCGCATATAGTATAAAGATCGACCATATAACTATTGACAGAAACAATGAGAGAACTAGTGACAACAACAAGATGTGCACGAAACATGTCCTCGTTTTACGTAAAAAATAAAAATCAATAATACCTACCATTCAGCATTCCAGGAAGTTTAACGTAAAGGGTGAAAAATGTACAAGACGACAGGAGAACTGCCATCCCATTCTGCACTTCTTACTACTCCTTGTCTAATCACTCCTCTTTAACACAACCAAAGTTTATTCCTCACACACAAAAGAAAACTGTTAACAGCAGAAATACTACATACTTTGAGTAATAGAAATTGTAGGGATTTTTTTTTTCTTTTCGTTTCAGAAGAGGTTTTGTGACCAGATAACATAGGTCAGTGAAATTCTACGATGACAGGCTGTTTGGACATGCTACCAAAATGGCAGGATCATCCCACGGTGTAGGTGAAGAAACCAGATAGAGATTAGATAGGTAGAATTCAGACTACTTAGCTGACAAATCTAAAGACAAGAAACAAAAAAAAAAACAAGTTATTTCATCCTATACCTCTAGATTTGCTGGCTGATGTCCTCAAAGTCAATGTATTCAGAAGTATGAAATAGCTGACACAGGAAACTTTCCATTAATTTCTTTCTTCTAAATCAAAGAGAAACTGTGCTGGGAGACAAGTGTGAAAATAATCCTAACACAAATGTTTTGATTAGATGACAAATCCTGCAATATCTGGAGTAAACTGCTGAGCATTTGAAAGCAAGTCATCTTCCACCAGTCAGAGTATCAGCATGCTGAGTGGACTGACACTCAGATCTTTATAAACCTAAGGGGCAACCCTTTCTCTGGAAGTCGTTGCATCAGATTAAGTTATTTCTCCATTTCCATTTTCTCTCTGCTTAAGTTAATTATTACTTTGTGTTAAAGTCTGCTGCCAAATTGATAATTTTGGACACACTTACTCAGGCATAGAAGTAGGGGAGATGCTGAAGAAAGAAGTGAACCTGGAACCTCTAGCCCTGCCTGTCTTTCAGGAACAGATTAACAGCAGTTTCCTTCTATTCTTTTGTTCATGCTGAGCTGAACAACAGAGAAAAGAATGAGTAAAGAGATCATGAAAAAGTCAAGAATTGGCAACAGCACTGGTCACCAACAAATAGTAGAACAAATCATTATTTAGCTGAGATACTATAAAAGATTCTGCTCTGTCCCTGTCGTTTACTGAGTGCCTAAGCCGAGGATAGAAAAAGCAGAGAAAACTAAATCAGGAGCCTCTCCACGTGGCAGAGTTTAGTAAAACACTCCTCACTCATGGAAATATTTACAAGACAAAGGGGTGGGATTCTTTTTTTTCCCCAAGTAGTAGTGGAATATGAAGATGAGAATTCTTTGGGATTATCATTACTCTTTCAGTTCTACGCTTACTCAGGAAGCAATAAAAAGCAGAACCAGCACTATTCTGAACAGTTTAAACCAGAACTTCCCATTGTTTCTGATTTCAGTGCCAAAAAGAAAACTTTACCTATTTTTTTTTAACCTTTTCTTCTATTATCCAAAAAAAAAAAAAAAAAAAAAATCCTCACAGACAAGGAGGTGCCTCTACCTTGTTCTAACACAGTAAGAGCCCAGCCTATTTTTCCATGCAACTCATATCATTTCTGTATGAATTTTAAATTGGGCTTGATATTTGGTGTACCAAGGCCTCTACCAAGGCCTTTATAGCATGCAGTTTGTTAGTGACATCAAGCCCTTCTAAGGAACTTTTTGGCAAAATTCTCTATCTGCAGAGAGTCACAGGTAGAAACAGCACACCTAGAACAAGGAAATGCAGGACTGCAGTTAGTGGACTCCACTTGAATGAGTACAAAGGCAAGAAAGAGGAGAGAGAATGCGCAACTGTATACCTAGAAGTTCAGTACAGCCTCCCTGACTGAACTGGAACTAGGTCAAGGATAAAGTGAAGAGTTTACTTGGTACTACAGCAGTCTGGCAGCCATAGGCCTTAGGACAGTTTTACCTGAGCTGGTATGGCTGCAACACTCCATGATCCTCCACCTAACCCCCAAAGCATTGATATGGTTGGAGGTCTGTAACATTAAAATGCAACAGAAAGCACAGTAGTGATAGCAGGGTAGCAAAGTCCTACGCTGCAGCAAGGATAAGCCCAAATACAGCAGCCATTGACACAGAAACAGAGGAAAAAAAAAATCTGCTTACCCTTGGAATATCTCAGACACACAGTGATCTTCAACAAGATACCCTTGCCTCCACTGCCAACCTTAAATGAGGTCTGGGAAGGGGTGGATCCTGGCTGCACACCTTCCAGTCACTCAGGTTGATTACATACACCTGAGCTCCCCTGGGTTGGCCCTGCCTTCCCACCAGGTCCTCAATCACTGGTTCAGGCTGCAACTTAGCATTTCCACTACAGAGGTCAAAGCATTTTGGAGAAGAAACCATGGCATATAGGACACAGTGTTGAGCATTCCACAGATTATATATCTTGTAAAGTCACCTTGGCCAAGGACAGAGGCATCTGCTGGCTAAAAGGAGTCACATCTTTTATACACTTGGTTAAGTGCCTACCCCTGCAAAAATGTGCCATTCCAACTACATTTTGTCTTGCAAGAGTGAAGATCACCTTAGTGTGACAGCACCAACTGTTTTGTCATTAGCTCCATTACCACAAGTGTCTTAGAAAGAGATACTCTTTCTGCCATAATACTTGCAAACAGACACGCAAGAACATTAACTTAATACTTCGGAAAATCCTCAATTAGAACCTGTGCTACATTCAGTGTTAATATTCTCTGTAAACTGGTTTTTCTTTTAAAGTTCTTTACAATGAAATCCTTGGGTTTCCTTTCACAAATAGGTTGACACTGATTTGGCCATGAATTCTGAGGGAAGATTGAGCTACAATATTTTAATTTTATTTTATTTTGCAAAGAACACACAAAGGAAAAAGTGTGCTATGATTCAGTTCTCCAGACAGGAGTTATAATGAAAGCAGAACAGTTTTTCCTTATAGCATCAAGGCTGTAAAAGCTTATTCCTCTTCCAATACTGCAGTCACTGTCCATCATCGAAACCATCAACACTACAGACTCATAACTCAAGACTAGCAGCCTTTAAAGCACAATTTGTAACAATCACTCTTTGAAGAAAGCTAAGGGGTGAAGTCTGTAGAAATTAAAAATTGTAGTTTCATTCCAAGATGAGGCTGAAGAGTTCTTTCAAAAATACAACTAAGAATTTTACCAGCCAAGGGAGATCTGTATTTCATCATGCCATACAGCTCAGAAGCCTCTACTAGCAACTAATTTATGAAAAAGAGGAGAAAGAGAAGTAACTGATCAGTCAAAAGAGCTGTTCAACCCTTAGGAAACGTTAGAGAATAGAATTGATACTTTTAATGCAATCTGAGTCAAATACAGCTGTGTTGTCATGAATGAAGGCCACACTGAGAAGCAATAGCAGAACCAGTAATCAATGTTATTTTTTAAACACATGTTCTCAATGAGTAAATTACTGATTCTTTACTATGTACTTGCTATGATGAACCTGGGAGTCAGCTATTTTGCCTAACTTAATAGTTGTAATGTCATTATTTGATAAATAAATAAATGAGAAAAGGAAAGAAAAAGGTTAAGAAATCTATCTCCAAGCAGAGTAACAATTAACAGCTGATAGCTGCCCACCTAGAACAGAATTATGATGTTACCAGAGTGAGACAAGGACCTACCTATTTTGTGGAAGGGAGACAGAACAACACAATACATTTGTTTTTCACCAACATACCATAGGAGATGAAGTTTAAAAATTCTTTCTTACCTAATCCAGTCTCCTTCAGGATTTGCTGAGTTTGCAGATACTGTAAGAATAAAACACAAAAAGAGTAAAAGCTTGACAGCCTTCAAGACACCTGAGATCTTTGGCATATCTCCAGCTGTTTCAAAGTAACTGGCTACCCAAGCTAACAGCTGTTGACATACATGAACATCATTGTATGCATCATAGGTCTTTTTCAAAGCTGGTTAACAATAAAAGAGAAAAAGCTGAAAAATTAAGTTTGTATTTCTTACCTGACATAGCTTCTGTTGGCCATATGCTGGACCCAGCAAAAGGTGCTGTCACGCTGAGAAATAAACCTGGAATAGTTGAAGGCTGAATTATTAACAAGAACATGAGGAGGTCTCGAGCACATGATGAATGAAACAGAAATCCAAAACTTATAGCCTGATTTAGTTTGTAAAGAGAACTTAGGAGAGTTTCCTGAGCACTTCACTTACTCAGTTGATTTATTTCAAACAGGATGGCACATGGAAAGAAGCGGGAGGATGCTTTATTGCATTGAGGAGAACGATGAACACTGTCCCTCAAACCATCTTCGTATCAATCTTTTACAGGGGGAATTTAACTGAAATAGAAACATCTGGCTCTTATGGTTGCGGCATGAGTTCCCATTCCCCTGGTCACCTCCCTTTTCAGTGATCAGCAGCTAAAGTACTTCCAACACTGTGTTGTGGCCTCCAGCTTTTTTGTACCTGAGATCATAGATGTGCTCTTCAAGCAACTGTTAGATGCACTGATATAGTCTCTAAGTTCATACAGTGTTTTAGGATAAAAACTGGGTCATCCAATTAACTCTGAATACGGCACAGCTGGAATGAAATCTATGGATTTCTGAGCAAAGGCTGGAACTTCTTTAACATAACTTTGTGTCTTTTGATACTGCTGATAGCAATTAGAAAGTAGCGACTAAATAGGAAGCCTTGCCAGGATGAAAGGAAAAATTGTCATCAATTTTTCTTCTCAAGAGAATTTTCTAGTCCCTCTGTATTATGTTCCGTGGAATTCTTATTAATACTGGAACTGCTATGGAGCACACACTAATGATTAGCACAGCATTCAGAAAATGACTTCATCTGTTCAGACACTTCAGACTGTTTCACCTAAATACTACACTCCTAATTCTGGGGATGGGATACATAAGACTCATAAACATTAATAAGGAAGTTGGAGATTTAGACTGAAACACACAACAACAGATACAAAATATCTGTTTCTCATACATTTCCCACTATCAAAAGCTACCTAATTTATTAATTCACATCACACTACATCGGAAAAAAATACATTCAATCCCCTTAATTTTCATCTGTTTCATAAGGAGAGTAAAGTTAACACCTTTTGGTGTTTTCAAATGTGTAGTTCTGTAGCAAAAATAAGGGACATTTGGAATAACAGCACTCCATCACCTCACAGGGAGGTAAATTTAGTGCCTGAGGAAGCAACAGCTGGATGAAGGGTGGAGCCAGATAAAGGCTGCTGGTATGCCTTGTTCCTTGTGGAGCAGCAGCCTAGCAAGACAAATCATGTAGTCCCTTGCCCTCCCTCCTGTGCCACCACCACAGGCAAAGTCTCAGCTGCGCCAGTGGAGCTTCCTGCCTGCTGCAAAGCACTCAGGAGGGACAGCTCAGCTTTACACCATCAGATGTTCATCCCAGCGTAATGACATTCTAGTCACAGTCCACCAGTTTTGATGCAGTGAAACCTCACACAGTGCATCTTTCAAATTCTCTTCCCTAGAGAAAGGAAAAATCCTCACAGAAGTTTTATGCAATTAAAGAACATTTTTTCCAAGGTGTTTTTCAGTTTTCTGGTGTGGCAAGTCAATCTAAAGCCCTTGCTTTTTTTTAATGCAGCAGCTAGTTCATTCTGAGTATTCCTTTTGATGACACAAAAATCAGTCACATCTTCTTACTTTTGACAAGCTGCCCCTTTCTGATTCCACTTGACCAGACTTCTGAGCAGGAGCACAGAACTCTGTGAAGGTGTGAAAGAAGCATGCCAGGCAAGAAAACCGGGAGGGAACCAGTAGGAGGCGGATAAAGTACTATTAGATGGTTGCTCCTTCTCCATTTCAATCTGCAGAGTACTCCACCACTTCAACCAAACACTGGAACTGATG
>PPHD01014284.1:0-16801 GCA_002909625.1 Bambusicola thoracicus
AAAGAGAACTGCTTAACCTCACTGTCATCAGAGTAGGGAAAAGAATTTACTGACCTTTATTATGTCACTAGAGCACACATGATTCTAAATACATAGATTAAGTAGATTTGCAGAGCAAGATCTTGCTGATGGTAATACAAGTTCTATGAAGTATTTTCTGTACAGAACTGTACCTTCTGGCCTTCAGGCAGAAACTCTGTTTACTCCATGGTGGTTCCTGAGTGCTACCACCATATAAATAGGATTATTAGTGTTTCACAAAAAGTCCAGCTTGCTCTATTCATGTAGGTGTTTACATGCACTTCCAAGGTACTCAGATGGTCAGACTTGGTGTGGACTAATCTGTGAGGCCTTGGAAAGAAATGGCTTGACTTCGCTGAAGCCATGTGCTGTTGGTGGCCTCCCTTTTGTGGCTCATGAATCTGTAATGATAAACCCTTGTGTGTCTCAGGGCAGCTCACATTACATTACCTTGGGTAAACATGCTTATGCTTCCCCCTCCATCAACATGCTACCGTAAATGCATCTTTGTGGCACCTTCCCCATCTCCTCAGAAAGAAGTCTTCCTCTCCCCACTACGATCATGGTTCTGTTGCATTAGACACATTACAAACATGCCAACAGATGAATGATACCAGCTTTCCCAGTTGGGAATCACAAGTACCTGAAGCAGACAAGCTTTTCAGAGATGAACGAGCTTTTATGATGAGACTTACAGCTTGCTCTGTATATGAATTCGCTTCTTGGAACAACATGGGTTCTGTGTGGTATTCGGTGTCTGAAGCAGCCAGATTAATACACGGGTAGCCCAGTCTGGATGGGAAAAGGAGACGACTAACGATAGTCAATGATCATCCTTCCCCTTGGACTACTTCCAGAAGAGACTGCCATAAGGACTTTGTTTCTGGGGGGGGGAGGAGGGGACATTAACTCATAGTTCATTTTGGCAAAAATCTAATGCCAATCTGTCCCTGTTGACCACTGCCATATCCAGCAAAATGCTAAAGGCAAGTAGGATTTGGCTTATTTTCAAGTTGCTGACATAACTGTCATACTAAAATTAGTTGCACAGATTTGCATAGTCTTGAATTCCACTTTCCTGAACTAGCAGAAATCTCTACTGGGATATTTGGCAGTTTCACAGTTACCCTCACATACATAAAATAACTGATTCAGAAGTACAAGATTTTTTTTTCAAGATATGAAAATCTCTGTTCAATGCTGTCACAATTATTCCCCCCTTCAAAGAAATAATTGTATCTTTTATACGAAGCAATTAAAATATCCATTGAACTTTTAAAATGTACTATTCCTCACAAATGGCTTGTTTCTTTGTGCAGTGCCCTGTATGCTGAAAATAAATAAGCTATAGAGGAAATTAGGTGGAAAGGAGCATAAAACTGAAAAAATACATTTAACTATTTCACTTTACCTCAGGAGAAGACATGTTTAAACTAACACATTCTTCACAAAAGCAAAGTAAATATTACAACTAATATTTGAAAACTCTCGCAGCATGGCTGTGTCATATGCCAAGAACACTAACCTCTACAAAAATAAACTTCAGCAGTGGATCCTGGTTTTTCACTGTCGCACTGTATGCCGCTCACATGTATGAAAGCTGAAGGAAAAACCTTCATATTGGCAAAAAAGAGTTCCTCCTGACTTGAATTATCTTTGAAACATCTTAAAGATTTCATAAATATAGATAATCCAGGTGGACAAGTCCATCGGCGTTAGTGGAAGGGATGAGAAGTTTGTGGAAGTGGTCTGAGACAAGGGAAAGAAAAGCCATGGTTGATGGGAACAGCACCCATGACTGCAGCAGCTACGTAATGAAAGGTAACATTNTTCGTCTTAAAGATTTCATAAATATAGATAATCCAGGTGGACAAGTCCATCGGCGTTAGTGGAAGGGATGAGAAGTTTGTGGAAGTGGTCTGAGACAAGGGAAAGAAAAGCCATGGTTGATGGGAACAGCACCCATGACTGCAGCAGCTACGTAATGAAAGGTAACATTTTCACACCCTTGTCTGTGCTTAGCTTCCAATGGGCTCCAACAGCTCAGGATGACCCTAGCTGGGCAGCTTGGGGCCCTGCTCTCTAGATCACATAGANTTCACACCCTTGTCTGTGCTTAGCTTCCAATGGGCTCCAACAGCTCAGGATGACCCTAGCTGGGCAGCTTGGGGCCCTGCTCTCTAGATCACATAGAGAGAAAACAAGCCCTGCTCAGACTGCTGTGCTAAAAAAGTAGAATCTGAGCTCAACGATCAGAGTAAACAATTGTTCAAAGACCAGCTGGGCACACAGAGCAGCAGATTCTGGCTCTCTGGACTAAGAAAAGGCCAGAATATTACTTTTAATGATGCACTTGGAGCAGCTTCCAGCCACACCAGTGTCAGAAGTTGGGAGTATGTGTATAGGTTCCTCTGTCTGCTGCTTTTTCAAGGTTTGTGGTAGAAGGTGGTGAAATGAAAATTACAAACTTATTTACTTTTTTTTTTAAAAAAGGAGGTAGAGAGAAAAATGCTAGTCTTTCATTTCCATCATTTTTTCTCCAATAGCAAAAGGTGTCTGCAGAGGTGTTTAATGTCAGTCTGTAGTGTGTCTGTCTGAGGTTTGCATCAGGATACTTGAGCATTGACCCTGTTCTGAGGAGGACTTAACCAGAGGACCTCTGAGGACTCTCAGTTACCCTCTGAGCGTATGCCAAGGTGTGGCACTGTGCCTAACAACCTCAGGCGGAAACAGACAAAGCTTGTGCCCATTTTGGGTGGGTTAGAAACCTGTTTCAGGAAAGTAGGCCTGCAGGGTAATGGTATGCAAGGCCTCCTGCTGCAGGCTGCAGCAGGGAGGGAACTTGCAGACTAGAGGAGACCAGAAGAGCTAGGTTATTCCAGAAAGGATGAAGCAGATCCCAGTGAAAAGTTAACACCTGGGCTTAAATGCAGTGCTGAGCACAGTCTGAACTGATCTGGCCACAAGGCTGGTTGTAACGCAAGCATACTGTAGAGAGGCAAGCTCAACCAGTACAGAGTTTTGGCTATATCAGAGAAGATTGAACGTGACCTGGTAATGAAGGGGCTTAGCCAAGAAGGGCCTGGTAGGGGCTTAAAGACCCAAACAGTTAAAATATAGTTTACAACAGGACAAATCAAGGCAATGTGAATGACTGCTTTGAGCTCCTCTAGAGCTGCTGAACTGTAACTGTCCCAAACAGCCTGCAAGACTCTGAGCTAAACGGAGGCATGAGGAGGTCAGAGGAAGCCAGTGACTTGAGTTGTCCGTATCATACAAACCTCATGTTAGATTCCTAATGAAAGGTTTTTCTTTTTGAGGCAAGCTAAACATACACAGCAGTAGTTCAGATGCTGCTCCATTCCCTGTGCATAGGGGCAGCAGCAAGAAGTCCTGGACCAAAGTGGTCTTCCTGTGACATGGGGACAATGACAGAAGGACCTGCCTAGCAGTTTTCAGTGAGAAAGAGTGTATTCCTAAACTGTATGCACAGCCCCACAAATAGGTGGAGCAGCAGCATAAAAAAGTGATCCAAAGGCTTCAATCTCAATGAGCTGCAAGCAGTGGAAAGACTTCCTACAGAAATCACTTGTCTTTGGACTGAAGAATGTAGATAAAGACTGTGGAACGTAGAGTACTTCATGCAATGGCTTTAACCTGCTTCAGAGTCTGTCATGTCCTGAGATCCTTTTTCCATTCCTGTTGGTGATAGGAAGTTTTGTAGCTTTTTGTTGGGCTCAAAGCCTAGAAGCTAAACAAAGGATGAATATGAAAATGATAAGATTTGTATTCTCCTTTAACAGCTGTGTTTAAAATAAAGTTTTATAATTTCCAGGTTGTTTTAAGCTTGTCATCGTAATTTGCCATGATTCCCTAAAGCAGGAGCAGATGAATCTAAACAGTGCTCCACTTGTGGTCTGTCCACAGCATGCCCACATCGTCCTGCTCTCAGACATTCCCATGACGGCCAGCCAGTGAGTCACACAACCACAGCTCCTCATTGCCAGCAAAGGGAGCTCACCTGACAGGCAGTCTTTCACTCCTTCCCTCCTTCATGCACTCACTCACTTCTGCCAGGGGGGTTCCACTCTCCAGCATAGGCTGTGTCTCATCAGAGCTGTGCTGAAGGTCTCTTCAAAAGCCTTTCGCACGCAAATGCAGACACTCCTGTGACACGTCTGGGGGCTGATTCACTAGAAAATACCAATTCACAGGGATATGAAACATCACATGCAGCAGTTAGGAACAGCACACACAGAGTCTCAGCTACACACATCTGCATTCCAGTCTGGAAATAACTTACCTCAGTGGTAAAAGCTCTGAGAGATTTTAGTTTGAATCACATGTAGCTGCAAAGAGAAAAGCCATTCTCTTTACAGATTACAGTCATCCAGGAAAGCAGGCATTCACAGCAGATGCTCTTGGGTGATGTAGCCCTTTTTTCTCATTGTAGTTTTGTTGAGTTTTACTCAGCAGCATACAGTGAAAACCCTCTAGATTCAAGATCCATGCGTCGATGAATTTGCTACCTTTGCCTAACAGATAGCAAACAGCTTTTGTACCAAAGCTTACAGTTTTGGGGGGAAGAAAAAGAAAGCGTTTCTATCCTTTTCTTTCAAAACAAGCATAGAATTTTCAAGGAGCACAGTTTTCACCCATCAGATTACGTACAATCTTGAACTGAGAAGATGTAATCTGAAGAAAAAAAGAACAACAATCTTTGTACAAAAACTTCTTGTCTATTTCTGTTCTAAGCACATCAATGGCTATCGCTGACCTAAGATCAAGCAATTCCTATACTCCTTCTAAGCTGATTTACCTGTGGTACATCTCATTTTCCATGAGGCCATACCTGTGGCTGACAATGATCAGTATTCTCCAGAATGGCAGGTTTGATGATTCCCAGCGAGGTAACTTGCAAGAGTTTTTCAAGCAGAGGTGATTTAACAGCAACTGCAATTGCGAAAATGAGAAATTATGACTGCCAACTATTGAAACTGAGAGAAACCCCCTCCAATAAAAAGAACCTGAACAAGGACCATATGTAAGTCCTTAGCATTGATTGGCAAAAAACACCAGTGAATTGGTTTTTTTGAGCGTTCACCAGTTTTGCTTATACTATACTACATCACATTCTCAGGCTCTATAAGAATCTTTTGGGATTATTTACAGTACAGTTCATCAAATACTGATATTTTCTGTTTTGCCATTTAAGGCAGCTTTTGCAATCCATAACTGTGCAGCTGTTCTTCAGTCAGCTCATCATCTTTGTTATCACATATCTTTCATAGTCTAGAATAGGTTTCTACTAAATAGCTTCTACTCCTGCTCAGAGATGGGGCTGACACGTTGAATTCCTGCTACTTGTTCTATTATTTTCAGATTGGGTGTTGATGGAGGGTTTTTTCTTAAAGAACTCAAGCACTGTTTTTAGTGCAGAGAGGATCTAGGTGATTTGACAAGACAATTAGGCTGAACAAAGTCGTTTTATAAAGCTATACAAATGTTTAGTTACTCTGAACAAAAGATTCACAACAACAGTTTAAGTATTTCCTCATATTTGGAGGTAGGGTTTGTTTAAAAAAAAAATGAAGCTCCATATTCATAACTCATTTATTAGAAGTGTTTGTTTGGAATCTGCATCCAGATCTCATGTTATCTCCCTCTCTCTCTCCCCAAGGCAAGCAGCACATGAGGATTACCTTCTGCTCTGTTCAGGAGAAACTGGGAAGTTTTGCTTAATTTATGCATATTTTAGGCTGCTGTAAAGAGCTCTGATCAGCAGCTTTGGTAAGTATGTTTTTTTTTTCCTTTCTATTAGAACATGTTTGCACGGATTAGCTGAAGCTGTATTTGCATATAAAGTACACCTCTTTAGCAAGTAATTTTCTGGAATCTAGCTCTTTCCAAATGTTTCTACAGTAAAAATTCTGAAGTGCCCTTAAGTGTTGTTTACAGCCGGGGGGCTTATTATTCACATTAGGAATAAAACTCAAAAAAGTGTTTTGTCTGAATCCTCTGAGTTTTTCATGGAAAAGAATAGTGCTGAAAGAGCCGTTACAGATTCTGTGTTCCTCAAAGCAGGGAGCTTTTATTATTATTATTATTATTGTTTGGTAAAAGTCTGCTGTAAGTAGATGGGTAATGGTTTGTCTTAGGTATTGAAAAGAAGTCACTGTGACCACCTAGTTAAATACTATATACATGTTGAGCACTCCATTAGTTAGTTTTCACAGTTACAAGAAAGATGATTTAAGGCATCTTTTTCTTCTCTTGCTGCGTACTACCCTTCATTACATGTCAGCCTTTATCCTGTAACATGAAAGCTTATCTTCTCAGCAAAGGAGGCTTTGAGTTCTCTCTCACTGGTAAAGTAGTTTAGCTCTATGCCGAACTGGAAACTTTCACCCTTCCCCTGGGGTAAATAAAATCTCTATAGCAAGAGTTCAAGTAAAGCAAGTTCTTTGCTAGTTACTCTTTCCATGAGTCACACACTTCTCCAGAATCTGTCCAGCTCCTTGTCTCAGCAAAGTAAGATCAACATAACCCTAATTGTATTTTATAGCTGAAAAGAATACTAATTTTCTAATACTAACAAGAACAAAAGCCCTCTTCAGTTACAAACCAAACTTTTTGCGTCCTTTCCTTCTGCAGTTTCTTTCTTCACTTTCCCATAAAGCTTAGCTTTCCTCTCACTGTTTTCCTAGGTCTGGCTCTCTAATCAAAACAATGTGCTTACCACCTTTTAAGTTTCTCACAAAGATTATTTCTTAGCAGCTACCAGTCTAACAAATGTCTTTCACCGTAGGGAGATGTTCTTCTTTTCTTATGCTATCTGTCACACATGCATTAGGGAATTACATTGGTCGCGTGATCAGTGCATACGGCTTAGGCTGAAATGAGCAGTGGTGTGGGGGTGTACATGGAGCTCGGTTTCAAGGCCCAGCACTGCCTGTTACAGTCCTCTTCTAATTTGTAATAATATTCTTATCTTGGGGAAAGCTAATGCTCTTTGAGCATACTGCTGATCCCACAATCAATTAATCTTGCATGGTGTCTTAACTATTCTATACAGCCATTGTTTCCATATGGTAATTCTGAGAAGAATAATAAATATTATAGGCAAACATATTTTTATTTTTATAATTAAAAAAATAAATTGGAAATAGTATCTCAGAGGGCAGTCTGTTTTGTCCATAAAGGGAAACAGAGTACAATGAACAGCATCTTCCAGGGCTACGTATTATGGCACATGGGAAACCTTTTTTGAAAGGAAAGAAAACAAGATGTTTGAAAGTACAGTGAATACTTAAACTGAGTGTGTGGGTGAGAAGCTGTGAGCTAGTTTTTGTGACTGATGGTGCTGATTCCACGTATTATAAATCCATTTGAAATACTGAGCACAGCAAGCAGAGCGGTCCCAATGGTGAGGTTTGATTTTTATCAGGTAATATTTGCACCACGGTCTGTGTATTGTCAAAGAGGATCTTCTCATAGACAATAATCCTGCTGAAGCTCTTGGAATGTTCTTACAGTTTCATTTTCCAGGATATCTCCGGAAATGTAGCTGGTTGTGTGTAGGCATTGTGGAGGATGAGTTATATTCTCCTGACCTTCAGTAGTAGGTTAAGCCACCAGGTAGCCTGTTGAATTGAAATGCAGTTACACTAATATTTTGGCTGCCTACATCTGTAATGTAAAGATGTTTAGAGTCACAGGTTTATGAGTGTGCTGTTGTAATACAAACTGTAGCACAATGTACTTTCAACTGCAGGCAATGCATTATTCTTTGTTTATCTGTATTTGTTTTACTAGGCCTCTGTATTCCTACCTACAGCTTTTTATGATATGCAAGAATAAGCATCATTAGTATTTATATCTAACAAATGCCAATGTACTTAGAAAAAGAGGCAAGCACCACAACAGGTTTTGCTTTGTTTCAAAAGTACAATGGTGTGGAAAATAAGCATATGTTTTCGGTTCCTTTTTATCACTTTAGAGTGTTGTCTGGCTTTTCCGAACAGTATATATAAATACGATTATATAACCCCAAGATAGGAAAGCACTTGTTCAAACATGTGCATGCCTACAGTATCATAATTTACAGAGACTCAGAGTTGGCACCATGTTCTGACATGGAAATTTAGGGTTGCACCACATGTACTAAACAATTGCTCTAATGTTTGAAACACAATGGCCATACTGTTTTGTTTCCAAGTTCCTTTAGGAAAACTCAGTACAGATTTTTTGGTACAGTATTACCTCTCTAGGTACAATAGAAGAGTAGTCAGTGTATTATTTCTGAATATAGACATGGCCTACAACACTGTAAAAATAAAAATAATTAAAAAAAAAAAACCCTTCAAATTAAAGCTTAGGCACAACCTACCCAGTGCTACTTGGGACCAAAACTCTGAAATTCAGTAGGAACGCAGTGGTAGCCTGTGGGTGCAGCACAGGTGGAAAGCTGAAACACAAACAAACAAGGGATCTCTAGAAAAAAAATCTCCAAGTCAAATATGCCAGTTTCATTGTTATGAACTACCAAGTTGACCAAGCACCTTGTTTTACGAGACATTACACAGCCAGAGGAAAATGGGTTTTGGCACTATATTGAAAGGTAACAGTGGAAAGAAGGAGGAAAACAGCCCGGTGGCAGATAGTTCCTGGAACTGGATGCAGTTGCAACATGGATGGCTGTATAACTCTACACATCCTGCTGCTCCCTCAGCCCTCAGAAGTTCTCTCACACAAAAGCTCAGACTTTCCCAGCTTAGTCTTGCAGATTTTCACACCTCTCAACCCTTCATAGCACTGTAGGGACCACAAACCAGCCATATCTGCATGTGGCTGTTCTTCCATGAGCTGAAATAAGGAAGAAAGGTTTTGGTGATGTATTTATACTAAGCTTGTATCTTGATAGGAAGTCATCTCTCAGCTTTCCTGACCAGAACTAACCTTGTCATCTAGACTCGGGAAAACCTACTTGTATGGAAAAATTGCACTGACCACAGAGTTCCAAGTAGTACAAAAGAACATAGCAGTCTGTCAGGAAATTTCTCTGCTGGGCTATAAGAGGAGAAAGCAGCTCAGCTGTTCAATTTTATTTATTTTTTTTCTGAAAGACTTGAAAAATGTGAGCCAGAAATCAATCTCTGTAGCTGTAGAGAAACTCTGTGGCCTCTATATGTGACTCTGCTAGAGAGAAACTACTGACAGAGTTACAGGAATTGCTACAGCAATTACTTGTGCCCTGCACTTTAGTAGTTCTCAGCAATAACTCTATAGCTAACTGGGTTTAAACTGACACTGCTATGGCACCCCATCTGCCCCAGGTTCATTTTTAATGCTGTCTAGTTCTATTAAGCAGCTAATAATACTCACACCTATGCAACACTTTTCCTTTATAGACTACAACAGACTGATGCAGCTGTACCCCTGTTTCACACAGGGGAAAAGTCAGGGAAAGTGAAGCCGATGCCGGACTTTCTAAGGCATGCTGCAGTTTGGGTGGCAAGAGGCTGACGGATATTACTTGTTTTTTTCCTCTGGTGTGCTGGAAAAGGGTTTAATTAGCCACAGCAGACTTCAGGTGTGCAGGCACTTACAGAGCTGCAGGGTTCCCACAGATCCTGCAGGTGCAGCCTCATGCTTTGGGTGCTAGGGCTCAGCAGGTGCCAGGCTGCACCTTCCCACCATGGCTCTGCTCAGCCCCAGCACATCGCTGCAACCTCCACAGGTTAAGGAGAAATAAAAAGGAAGGAGACACGCAGCCTTGGAAAAATTGTGGGCGGTCCAGGGGAAGGCAGAGAGGGAGGCCATGTAAGGAACAGGGTATGCAGTGCTGAAACTTGCAGGACGGTGAGTGGAAATGCATTCAGGGAAAAAAGAGAAGGGGGACACTCTCCTCCCCAGTATACTCAAGTTTCGATCCAGCAAAAAATGTCATTTGAATCAGGGGAGCTGGAATACAAATGAGGTGCAGTGTGCACCTGCACCAGGCAAAATGTCAATTAAAGTTGTGCAGGCAGATTTACACCTGGAATTCCCTATTTTGAGTGCCTGAATTATGCAGTCCTAAAGGTTTTCAGCACTGACATCTGTCTACATTCCTGCCCTGTGCTGGAAACAGTCAGTTATAGGTTGGTTCTCCTGATTAGTATGCCCATGTATGCGAAAGCTTAACAGAAGAGGAGGCTGAGCTCCTACCACTGCGTGCATGAGAACGAAGACCATAAGGCAGAGGCTGGGTTGACCAAGGGCTAGATGGGTCAACAGTGTTTTTACAAGCAACCCCACATTATCTCATTATCATCATACATGGATCAACTTTCACCTTCACAGAATGGAACATTTTGGCCCTATTACTTCATTGTAAGGCCACCACTGAATTTCAGTGCTCTGACTCTAAAACACCATCGTATTCTAAATTCCAGTCTTAATTTATCTACAGCCAGTGTGTATCTGCTCCCTGCTTTTGGTGTGAGAATTTTTCCATTTTTCTGAAGTTCAGGGCCTTTCCAGAGTGGGTAACAGGTAAACTTAAGGACCAGTCTATTGGCAGATCATCCATGGATTAATAGTAACTGCTACGTTCATACAATATTCTGTATTTGAAAAACCCAGCTCTGGATGTAAAAGAAAGACTACACATCTACCATGCTTTCTACAGCTTGCAACTCTAACTAAAGATGTATTAATTTCCTTTACAGAGGTGTGGGACAGTGTTCTTGCCTTAAACCGCTGGTTTTAATTAACATTACAATCAGCTTTAATGTTTAAGAATTGTTTTAAGCAGACTAAAAGATTTATCAGTTAAATAACTAAGCTTTAGCCTTAACAAAACATTTATATAACAGGGAATTAAGGCTCAAATAACCTATTAGTTTAGAGAAATCACACTTCACTTCTTAGAAGACACTAAATATGCAAGAAGTCAGTTTGATAGGGAAACTTATCAGCTTAAAACAAGAAATATTGGGAAGTAAATAGTTACTTGACAACTAATCTTATCAAGGCTTGTGCTGAACAAGAAATACATGCTAGGCCCTTCTGTTGAGTGCAGTATAGTTTTTATGTGGTTTGAGTTTTAAAGCATTTGTATATTTACTAGTTAGATTGATAGGTCAAAAACCAACCAACCAAACAAAAACAAAAACAAAAAAAAAACCCACAATGAACAAAAGTATACCCTAAGAATAGGCTATCATTCTTCTATAGCATATGCATCCAGATCCTCCAAAAAACATAATCTGACTCTCTAAAACAGTTACAAGAAATCCACCAGCAGCTGCTTAGGTTCTGATTTCTTTACAAAATTAGATTATTAATTTAGGTGCAAGTAAGAAGGTAAATTTGGCCTTCCCAGTTTAAATCTCAGTCTTCAAGTAATGTTCCTGTTTCCTATTTTGCTACGATTCCCTATTTACCAAGAAATTCTGAGTTGCTGGAAAGCTGTGCTGTCAAGCAGTTGGCACAGCCAATCAAAAGCAGGATTTTCTTTTTAAAATTAATATTGCTGTTTGAGGCCACAAGGCGTGTGTGGCTCCAGCTCAGCTGTTCAGGGTAATAAGGGAGTGGACAAAGGCATGTTCTGCCCTCTCAGACCTTGCTGTACTGCTTCTGCTTCAGGAAGTGACAGAAGGGCATAGGCTGGGAGATAGGATACTCCTGGGAGCTGATGGATGGAGAGACTTCCGTTTCCTCAAAACTTCTGACCTCTTATCCACGTGGGCCCAGGCCAGGACAGGAACGTGGGGTGCGGTGAGGAAGCTGTGGGCCACAGCTCAGCTTCGCTGCCCACCTGCGTGCCGTATGAGGGGTTGCTCCTGGCAGAAGCAGGCCCCTCTGAGGGCTCCTCTCCTCACCAGGACTTCTGGAGACTAAAAACTCAGTCTTGGCCATTGTAGGCAGAGAAAAAAATCCTGCCTAGCAGCTAGGAAGGGGAAACAAGAAAAAAAAAGTACAGACACCCCCACCTCTTTGAATCTTCAGTGACATCTGAGCGAGTATGCATAAATAAGAGTGCTGTGATACCTCTGTCAGCATGGGAAGGCAGGCAGAAGGCAGGGCTGGAGCATGCACACGGAAGGTACGTACGAACTCCTAAAAATAAGAGCCTATAAATGCACTCCAGAGTCAAAAAACTAAGTGAAACATTTTCAGAAAATCCTAAAGGGAAGAGTGGAAGAAAAGCAGAGCAGCCCTCTGGGAACTCTGCTTTCTTAAGTCATAAAAATCTCTGTTTTCCCTGTCTGGAAATGTTGTGCACAATGCTCAGAACAATATGTTTTGATTTTCAGCCTCTTAGACCAAATAGCCATGAAAAAACTTCAGCATAAACTGCCGTGAGTGGGCAGAAGGTGAATGTCCCACCTTTGAGTCTTGTGACACATTTTAAAAGCTGGGGTTTGAGACGTGGAAGGAAAATCACCGAACAAAATGAACAAATAAACGGAGTATTTCAGAAATGTGCCTACTGAACTACAACACGTTTTCCAAAGTGCTGTAGGTTCTTTATGCCATATGTAAAAATGTTTCATGTCCACTTACGAAATTCACAGAAATTCAGAATCTCAACATGGTTCAAAAAATGGAGATGATGAATGTGTTATTAATAAACCATATATATATATTGTATCGAATAAAATGGCTTGAAAACTAGCCAAACTTCCAAAATGGAAAGCAAGATACATTTTTGTGTTCCTTTTCTTTTTCTTTTTTCTTTTCTTTTTTTTTTCCTGAAGGCATCCGACTGTGCAGGAATGCTTTGTTGAAAATTTAAAGACGGACAAATAATCACAAACTTGGTAGAGGACAGAGCAGCAGACTGTATTAATTAAACCACAATTATCTTTGTGGCACTACTCGGTTTTGCACGGCCCTGCAGTATATTCAGGCATATCGTGTCTAATCCTACTGTCGTTACATAGACAGACCTCTAGACAGCAGGAATTTGGTTTGGCTAAGTCAAGCGCAGTGACTTATTTCAGATGCTGATATCTGCTTCTTAAAAAGAAGCATTGTTAGCTTTTCCGGTATGTTCTATGGCCGTACTGAATGAGACTCAGATTACGTGGGTGTGCTCAAGGGAAACCTTTAGACAACACCCAAATATTGCAGAAATTTATAAAGCTGTTAACAAAGCTTTGCCTGGATGTATTGCTGTATCTGCAGATGAACTGGGTCAGAGACTGAAGCTCCTGGGCACCCTCCCAGCTGCTCCCTGTTGCTTTTTCATTCTTCCCCTGCTAAAGATTACCATCCCCTGAGATCTGCCTCTGTCACCCCATGTGTAGGTTGACATTGTGAAATTATGTAGTTGCTGTGACTGCTTTATCATTAACACCTCTCAACAGGTACTCACTTTATGGATAAGATTCTGATTTTATCTCTCTTACTTTGACTAGGGATTAGTCACTGGCTTTTAATTCTTCATGGGTGGTAAATGGAGTGGAGTGAGCTTGGTCAGAGGGCTTGCTGAAGCTGGCACCCACCACGGTGGCTAAGACCGCTGTAGGAAACCTAAGTGCATAGCAGCAGGAAATCAGCAGAAGCACCCTTTGCCTGGAGGGCTGACGAGCCCCTCCTGATCAGCCCTCCTGAGAAATGGAAACCTCTGCTCCAGCTCACTGAGCTAGCCCTTATTCTCAAACTTTGCTGCGCCCTAAATGCAGACTTCCTTAGATGTCAGTCAAAGGCAACCTTTTATTCATCAGTTTGACACACCACGGGATGGGTGTTAAGGAACAGATACAGATAGGATTTCACCACGTTTGTTTATATTTATATTACGTGTGTGGCAGGGTTCCCCAGAAATCTAACAAATTCTAAGTGAGGGAAGAGGTGATAAGAGGCTGGGGAGCTTTGGCAGGCTGCCGCTGTAAGCCAGCATTTGCTGTGCATATGTCATGTGTAGATCCTGTGCAAAGGTCACAGCAAGCTAAACATTACAAATCCTAAAAGGTCTTTGCACAATTAACATTTGAAAAATAATATGTATTATATAAACTGCTATGTTTTAAAGAGGCCAGGAAGAGGAGAAGGTAGCCTGCAGCCAGGAATGTGCTAATTAAAGTGTACAATGGAAATATTAACCAAGTGACCTTAGGGGTGGGAAGGAAGGCAGGAGGAAGGGGAAAGACATGACACAATACCCTTAGCACTGTGTTAGGATCCAGCACCATGAGAAACAGGGCAGATAGACAGGAAAACAGCAGTCCTGCCACCTTGGCTGCAAAAAGCTGTCCTTACTAAGGCAATGGCTCTGCCTGCACCTAAAAGCTGGGTATAACAGGATGACTCACTCTAAGCACCAGACAGTGCACCCTGAGGCTGGGGTCAGCAGAACACACGAGCCTGCAGCCTCGTGAGTCCTTGGAGACCCTGGAGAAGATACTCACCAAATGTGGTTTTAATAGTGAGTTTTGTTTTCCTGTCTTCTCACCATAGATCAATGGTTTAAAGTGAACTTGTTCTTTTAACCTCAGTCAACAGGAAAATCTGACTAAGTAATCTCACATATTAAAGCATTCTGTTATTTGCAAGCATGACAATGTTCAAAATTTTTCCTATAACCATTGTCCCTATCTTTATTTTTCAGGATACCGTAAGGGTAATACAGTGAGCCTCAACTCAGCCACACAGGCTGCTCAGGAGAGGCTATCTCTAGGTGTGAGCTGAGGAAGCACCTGCCAACAGGCTGCTTTGGTCAGGAAAATCCTCTGGCACATTGGGTGAGTCAAGTACAGAGCCTGCCAAGTACTGTGCATTACGAGGGAGTTTGTAATGAAGCAACGAAACCTATGCATGCTTCTTTGCTTCCATTTTCCCGCTCCTATGGAAGAGCATCCTTACGTTGTGACCCCAGCTCCTGGCTTGTTCCATTTAGATCTACCAACTCATTTTCCTTTTCTGCCCTCAGTTGATCTTGCAGATAAACTGGGCTCCTCCTACTGAAAAACTCAGTTTGTCTCTGTCTCCTCTTCCCAAGCAACACCCTCACATGTCTGTGAAATTCCTCATCTAATTGTTCCTGTCCCTTCTTCATGACCTGATATCTTTATCAGCCTCTCATGTTTGGGCTTCTGGGGACAACAATGCAGCTTGGGGCTGGACTGCCCTGGCAAGAGCATGGAGAGATGCCAGTAGTGTAATGAGGAAGAAGGATGGAGAATTTTAGCCAATTTTTGACACAGGAAAATATCGTCTTAGAGTAATTCAGGGCTCTCATAGCAGTTTGGAGATATACAGCCCTCACACCTGCCCATAACTTGTTTGCATACCGTATTTTTCTAACCATTTTTTTTTTCCTTATGTTTAGAATAGCACTTTGAAGTTGCTCTTAGTCTCAGCAGCAGGATGAATAGGAAGGATAGCGTCACTCAGCTTTAATTGATAGTTTGCACAAAGGGTAGGATTCAAACATCAGCTCCAAGTATTACAATCATCTATTTTTTTTTCCATGCAAGGACCCAGTCAGAGGAATGCATGCCCATACCAAAATTCTTTCAATACCTTTGCTGGCATTTGTTGATTATAGCCTAAACAAAGAAACAGAATGGGTCTTTTCAGCCTTTTAACAATTTATACGTAAAGTCTTTGTTTCTGGGGCACAGGAATGAAGCCGGTCCCCAGGAATAAGAACAGTAAAGAGAGACCTCAATGTAATTCTGTTTCACTTCATGATTAACTGCAGTTAGGGAAAAACAGACATCTCTTTCATAAGCTTTAGGTCTCTGGAAATGTATTTGAGTCATACCAATTTGTCAGCAGAACAGGAGCTCCCAGTGTGACACTGTTAAGAGAGACAACGGCGCTCTTCGACACAGTGAGCATATTCTCAAGGATATTATCAGGTATGGCTATCATATGTCTGCATGAATCCCGAGCAATTGCCACTAGAATACTGTTCAGGCTTAGTGCCTGCAGTTCAAAAGGGAGGCTGATAAATTAAAGAAAGTTCAAAGGAAGGCCACAAATAACATGGGAGATAACCAATCTTCCTTGTCCTGAAAGCCCTGTACCAAAATCTTTATTTGACTGAAAGGCAGGAAAGGGACACATACAGAATGACCATGAGAAAAGGACATTGATCCCCCACAAGACCTGCTGCTCACTGCATATGGGATGAGGCAAGGTTGTGATAGGAAATGGGCTGGTGACTCACCTTCTTCCTTAACTATGATAGATGACTCATCAGCTGCTGGACCAACACGGTCCATACATCATGATTTTGGCATGGGATTTCACCTTAACTGCATGCATCTCCTGTAGCTCTAATGCTGCTGCTTAGCCACCTGGAAAATAAATGTCCTCAATGAGAAACAACGTGAATTCAGACTTCTTAGTCAAAAACAAGGTTAAGGATTGACATGTTCAGAGACTGATAATGCATAACAACACTTCAGTAGCTTGTACTCAGCAAAGGAACAGGATGCTGAAGATTGCTTGTTAAGAATATCCTCATCTCTTAAAGTCAGCAAACTCTTTGTGAATGTAATCCAATCTTTGGCACTTTGGAGAAGAAATCTCCTAAGGCAGCTATAAACTCTTATTCTTCCCTCTCAATCCTGCTTTCCTCTGCAGCAAGCCAGTGCACAAGAACTGCTTGTTCGCACAGCGCATGACTGAGGGTGAATAGCTAAGAAATCTCATCCAGGTTATTCTTTGTTTTGCTATATTGAAAAGAACAAGTTAAAATGTGTGTACCCGTTTTTAAGTTCCTTCTTTGAAAATGTTTGTGATGCAGGAATTTATAAACTTAAAACAAAAATAAACT
>PPHD01014285.1:0-16801 GCA_002909625.1 Bambusicola thoracicus
ATATATATATATATATAAACCACATGGATTTTACTCCATTAAAAACACAGTTGGCAAAGTCCTTTCTCTGCGTTACCGCCGCCCACGGCCGGGCACTGCCGGGCACTGCCGGGCATCACCGCCGCCCTTCGCCTCGGGTCGGCTCTCCGCGTGTCCGTTTGCCTCGAGTCCTTTGCGAGCCGTCCCCGGGATGGAAGAGAAAGTCGCCCCCCGCCCCCCCCCGCGGTCTCCTCCGGGTGCACCTCCGGCAGCGCCGCCCGCTGCTCCTGCCCGCCGCCGGGCGCGGGGGGGGGCGCCGCGCCGTGAAGAAAGTGCAACGTTTTGTTTTCGATCCTCGTCGGGTTTTTGTCCGTTTCGTTTTTCGTTTGGGTGGTTTTCTGCCGATAGCTGCTTCCTCCTCCTCTGGCCGAGGGATTCATCAGCAAGCGGGAAGGGTGAATGTGAGCGCGGCCGCCCGACCTCGGCGGGCTCCGTCCGTGCCAGTGCTCAGTGACGCCTCCCGGTGCACAACCGTCATGCCGGCAACAGCACAAAGTCGTCGTTCACGTCGACCATTGGCACGTAGAAGGAGGGCACCTCGTTGACGCAGAGGGATTTGTGCCCCGCGGGGTCCAACTCCTGCACCTTCAGCTGCCACTCCATCCTCTGCACCGCGTTCAGCGCGGCGGCCTCGTGCTGCTGCCGCATCAGCAGGCACGTCTGCGGGGCGAGGGGACAGAGGGGGTGAGGGCAGGAGGGGACAGCACACGGCCATGGGGAGGATGCGGGGGATGTCCCCGCAAAGCCCCCGTCCCAACACCCCCACCCACGGAACGGACCCCTCCAGCACTGCTCCTGCACGCCGTGTTAAGGGCACTGCAGCGTGGCACTGAGGAGGTGATGCAGAGCTCGGGGTGCTCTCTGTCACCACGCGCCAACAGCAGCTCAGGGGAGCCTGGAGTGGCAGTGCTAAGTCAGGGCCTGAAGCAGTGATGGAGCACCTGGTGGGAAGGCAAGGCCAACCCAGGGGAGCTCAGCTGTATGCAACGCATCTGAGCGATTGGAAGGGCTGGAGCCAGGATCCACCCCTTCCCAGAGCTCATTTAAGGGCTGGCAGTGCAGGTAGGGCACCTCTTGCTGGAGATCCCTGTCTACCTGAGGCCTTCCAAAGGTAAGCAGCTCTTTTCTTTCATGTCTGTGGCTCATTCTCATTTGCTGTAGCTAAAGACTTTACCGCCCTGCTATTATCATCCCATTATGGCATTACAGAGCCACACAGCACAGCATGGGAGATGCAGTAGCTTTGGAAGCCATGAGCACTAAGAGCTCTGACCCTGCGGTGCCAGCAGCAGCGCACTCAATGCCCAAGAGCGCAGGGTACTGCTCCTGCACAGAGCTGCCACCTCTCTGTCACCAATGGACCAATGTCCCCCCCCTGGGTCTGCCTACCCAGAGCCCTGCAGAGCACTCTGGACCCTGCCCAATTCCCTCTTTGCTGCAGGTTCTGAGCTTGCTGCAGCCAGCCAAGAGCAACCCTGGGAGTGAGCAAAGCAGGGAAGCTCAGGATGACAACGCAGCAGCAGCCAGACAGGTACTAAGCAGAATGTGTCCCCATCCCCTGGTTCTGGCCCAGCACCCCACGTGCCTCGCTGCAGAGCTTTGGAAGCCACAGGAACGCAGCTCCCAAAGCCGTGCCTGTCCCGTGGCACTGAGCAGTGGGATCTGAGCCCAGCACTGCACCCGCAGCCCTCACCTTCATCCGGTCATACTTGTCGTCCACGTCTTGCAGCCAGGAAATGAACTGCCGTGCGTTGAAGCGGTCCCTGACCGACTTGTTTTCGTCTCCCTGAGCAGAAGGGAATGACGTGGGAGATGGGTTATTTACTTTCAGCACTCCAAGGTCTAACAGGCTGTGCTCAAACCCTTCTTACAGCACACCCTCGCTGCAATCAGAGCGGGGGGGACACGGGAGCACGCCCTGACATGCAGGCACTGCCCACTCTGTGGATGGGTGCAGGGGATACATCAGCACTCCCAAACCTGGCACAATTCCCTCCCAGCAGCACAGAACTCCTTGAGCAGAGGAAGGGATCCCACGTTCCGTGTGCTGAGAGCAGCCCAGCACTTTCCAAGCCAGCATTCAGATTACTTTAATGGTTCTCTCCCTGTAACTCAACGCAGATAATCCCATCTGCTTGGGGTCTTGCACAGCTTCCCAGAGACAGCCCTGTGCCAGCAGGCAGGCACTACTGACCTGATTTTCTAGAGGCATGTTGTAGACCTCGGAGTCCAGCAGCATGGTGCAGGCACTGAAGGGCACAGCCTGGTTGGCAATAGTCCGTGCTGCTCGACAGTGCACTCTCAAAATCTCCTGCTCACAGGAGACGATGAGCTTCTCCTGGGGGAGAGCAAACACAGCAGTGAGCAGGGCAGCCTCAGTTTCCCTCAGCAAAGGAAATTCAGGGCTTTTTTTCTCCCAGCGAGAGCTGCTGGCGCTGCCTTACCCGCTCGATGCTGTGCTGGAGCCGCAGCTTCCCCCGGACGGCCTCCTGCTGCTTGAACAGCTCCTTCAGGGGCTCCGCCAGCGACGGCGGTGGGGCGATCTGTGGGGACACAACGGGGCAGTTAGGAAACACTGCTCTGCTCAGGCAGCAGCATGGGCTGCCCAGGGAGCTGCGGGAGTCACCACCCCTTGGGGAGGCCAAGAACTGCAGAGATGTGGCGCTTGGGCCCTGAGCTGGTGTGGGAAGGAGCAGGCGGGTGTGAGCTCAGCTACACCCACCGCGGTGCTGGGCAGGCCAAGGGTGTGCAACCCACCAGACTGGAACTGACGTGTGGGTTGTGCTGCATGGGCAGCAGAAATAGCTGGGGTAACCTGACCCCGTCTGCAGCAGGGAGGGAGGCAGTCTCATTGACCTCCTCCTGCAGGATCCTGGAGTTACTGCCTGCAGCACCAAGCATCTGCAGAGCACATTCGTGCAGAGCAGCAGAGGAAGGTGGATCCCACTGCCGAGCAGTGCGTGCTGTTGGCAGGTGAAACAGCAGAGCTCGGTGGACAAAGGCAGCAGCTAAGAGCAGCTATCCTGCACTCTCCTAGGTTCATTACTGCGCTGCCTTTAAAAGCCATTTTCCTTTCTGGCTTCAAATCTAGTGCATTCATACCACTCTTCTCTAAAGCCTGAACAGATCTCAGGCTCCTAAGCACAGCCTGAGGTCTTCTCTGCAAAAACACATCTCACTGACCACGCAGCCACCTGCAACTCAAGGCTTCATTCTGTCACTGTGAGCCCTGTCTAGAAGTAGAGGAAAGGCACCGCTGGGCACCATGGAGGTGTTCTGGGAGTACTGGGGGATAACGGTGGCTGTGCTGGCAGACAGGGCAGAGCCTCAGTGCCGCATTTTACCCCGCAGGCAAAGAGAAGGGACTCACCACGGGGATGTGGAGCTTGCTCAGCGGTTTGCCGTCCAGCAGATAGGAGCCCGTGTAGGTGACGTACTCGGCGTAGCACTGCGGAGCCTGGGGAGTGATGTAGCAGAGGATTTTCCGCTTCTCTTCGATCTTTTTCCTGATCTGGAGGTACTCGAAGTAGGGGTTGGACCTGTCGCTGTGGTACGGTTCGATGTCGTCCAGTTTGATGGCGTCGACGATAGCTGCCAGGGTCTGCTGGATCATCTCGCGGGTCTGCTGGGTGGACGTGTTGATCTGCTGCTGCAGCTGCTGGTTGGAGCGCTGGAAGCGGCGCTTCCGTGGGTGCTGCGCCTGGGAGTCGTCCTCCTCGGTCCCGCGGCCCTTGGTGCGGGTGGTGGGCGCAGGGACAGGAGGAAACTCCTTCTCAGCAGCCGCGGCGTTCTGCTTGTTTTGGTTGGCGAGCATCTGCGCCCGGTTCCTGGTGATCCGCTGAGGAATCTCTTCTATTTTGGGGGGTTTGGGAGCTTCTGCTACCGGTTTCTGCACTGGCTCAACGACTTCTGCCTGAGCTGGAGGGGCCTCGGGCTGGGACGAAGGGCCCTGGCTCCCAGTGCGCCCCGCCGTGCTCTCGGGGCCAGCAATGCCCTCGCTGGGGGCTGCAGGAGGACCGGAGCTGCCCTCCACCACCACAGCAGAGGAGGCTGGTTCATCCTGCGCACTCTCCACCTCTCTGCCCTCGGCCTGGGCAGGCTCTGACGGGGCAGCTGGGAGCACCTGCGCCTCTGCCTCCTCCCCACCTTTCTCCTCTGCTCCACTCGTTGCTTCTGAGGTGGCTTCCTGCACAGCCCCGTCAGATTTCTGCTCCTCGGCTGGTGGCTCAGTGTCCGGGGGTGGGATGGGTGCTGCTGGGACAGCTGCAGGCTCCTCTGCCTCTCCAGTGGCTGTGGCAGCTGTGCTGGCCTTTGTGCTCCCAGCACTCACCTCTGGGGCTGCAGCCATGCCCTCCTCAGCCGGCTCTGCCTCAGCCACCTCTGCCTCAGCCACATCCTTGGACTGCAGTGGGAGCTCGGGCAGCGAGAAGGGGCCGAGGTCCAGTTCATCCTCAGTGGTGGTGAAGGG
The DNA here is from genome assembly GCA_002909625.1 of Bambusicola thoracicus. Lineage (NCBI taxonomy): Eukaryota > Metazoa > Chordata > Aves > Galliformes > Phasianidae > Bambusicola > Bambusicola thoracicus. The sequence goes on from PPHD01014285.1 coordinate 4,508, forward strand.
GTCTGGCCACGTCACCGCCTCCTCGCCGTTTACCGGCGCCGTGCTGTTGTTTTCCAAGTAGGTGTTTTCCTGCACGCTGACCACTTCTGCCTGAGGTTCTGCTGGCACACAGGGCGTCTCCGTGGGAATCTCGGGTGCCTCCTCGGGAAGCTGCTTGCAGCCAGTGAAGAACGTGTCCAGCCTCGTGGGGGACATGTATGGTGCCTGCTCCTCAGCGTTGGCCATTTCTCCCGGTACCGCTTCCTCTGCGTCTTCTTTGACTTCGTCCAGCCCCGGCTCCGACACGGACAGAGGGTACGATATGGGAGAAACAGGGTAGGAAGCATCTGTGGGGATGAAGGCGACTGGCGTGGGATGGATGGGCTCCAGGGAGCAGAGCGCAGGTTTTGGGGACTCAGCAAACTGCTGGGGTGATTTCATCAGGAGCTCAGAGCCCATGGACCAGCCGACAGAGTGCTCGGCCGCATTTGCCATCAGGCTGGGAGGGATTGCCGTGTCGGGGTTCCGGGCAGGAGGGGTATCCCAGTCCATGCTGGTTTGTTCTGGCATTGCCGAACCAAAATTATTCTCTTCAATTGGTGGCAAGTAGGTGGGCTCTGGCGGCATGATGGAGGCGGTGGCTTGCTGCTCCTCCGTGGTATCCAGCGGCATGCCCAGGTCAGGGGGAAGAGCACTTTCTACTGAGGGAGCTAGAAGCTCGTCTCTGTGCGAAGGGGAGGACTTTGCTTGTAAACCAGAAAAGACACTTTCAGGTGACTGGGAGACCCCGCTGACCGCCGCTGGTGGGCAGTGCAGGGCTTCCACCTTGGGCGACGAAACCCCATAGTCTGGTGAGTAATACCCAGGAGACAGACACTGGAACTTCTCAGTGGGAACAGAAGGAAGGGGAACCTTCTCCTCCATTAAATGCTGCACCGGAGAGTCGTAATTTGACGTCGCTGGGACGCTCTGCTGTCTGAAGAACTTATCTCCGACACTGAACTCTTCCTCGGGTGCCCTTCTGATATCGACAGAGATGGAGCGATACAGGTTTGAGGAGGGGATGGTACGAGTAGGGGTCTGAGCAGGGTTCTCGGGGAGGGCCCCCGCAACGTTCGCGTACCTGTCAAAGAAGGACGGCGAGCACGCGTTCATGGACATGGTGGATATGGGCAGCGAGTGCTGCGAGTCCGCACACTCAAACATCAGGTCAGTGTAGTCCTCGTTGCTGCAGGAGGGCGTGCGCGGGGTCTGCATCACCTCCTCGTAGCTGGGGCAGGACACGACGGACGCTGGGGTGGGGACGCCTGTTGGCCGGTTCTGGTCTGGTCTAGGGGATGCTGGGAGGATCTCCTTCAGCTGCGGGCCCGTGATCCAGTCCTTGGAGTCCGCCCCAGCTGCGGGCTGTGCCTTGTTCTCCGGTGACAGTATGGGCGTCAGTGGGCCCAGCTCTTTGAGCTTCTTGTCCTTGAGCTGAGTGTCCAGCGCCAGCGGCTTCTTTGCTGTCAGATCCAGGCTCCTCTTGCGGACGTCCTCGGAGCTTTTAATTTTGTCCTTCAGTTTGGGGTCTCCGGACCTGTGCCTCATCTTCTCCATTTGTTTCATTCTCTCCTTGTGACGTTTGTGCCGCTCCTCGATCTCCAGGTCTTTCTGGCTCAGCATCCTCTCAAAGCTGGTCATCATCAGATCTCCGTCCCCCAGCAGCTTCTCCCTCGGCCTGGCATCCTTCTTGCCGCTGTCTTTGGAAAGGGTTATTTTTTCATTGCCGTTGCTTATTTTTATTGACTCTGCTTTGTCTTTCTCTTGGTTCTCCTTCAGCTTCTCCTTCAGTTTGGTCTCACCAAATTTGAGGCTCTCCTCCTTCGATTTATCCTTGAAGGCGGTAACCTGAGGACTGTCCTTGTCCTTAAGCGCTGACTTTGGCTCGTCTTTGTGGTGTTTAAAGAAACCATCTGCATGTTTGTCTCTGTGCTTTTCCTTTTCCTCCTTCCATTTTTCCTTGTGTTTATCTCGCTTCTTTTTCTCCTTAGCTGTGCTGATGGCGCTGGAACCGTAAGTCTTTTCTTTCTCCGCCTTCTTTGACAGCTCTCTTTCAGAATCATTTTTATCTTTCTTTTCAGAAAATAAGTAATCAATGCTTTTCTCTGGTTCCTCATCAGGCTCTGCCTTCATGCTGTAGGAAGAGCTGAAAGCCTCCCCATCCACAGAGAAATCCTTTTCATAATGAGTGGAATCCTTCCTGCTACTGGAGTCCTTGAATTCGTCTGTTTTTTCCTTTTTCTCGGTCTTCTCCTTCTTCGCCTTTTCCTTCTCGTGACTCTTCTTTGAGGAAGATGAAGAATGCCTGTGCCGCTCCTTCTCTTTCAGTTTGTCCTGCAGGCAGGGCAACGGAAGAGAGTCCTTGAACTTTTCTTCGGAGGCGTCTGCAAGAGAGAGATTCGAAGACTCGAAGAGGCTGCTGAGCCCCGGGTCCTGCCCTCTATCTGTGAAGCTGTCGGAGGAGATCTCGCTGATCTTGTCGTTGGAGTCATCTCTGTAGTCATTGAGAGCCTCCTCCTCCAACTTCTCCAGTAGGCTCTTCTCCGGCTCTCCTCCTTTTGAAGACTTTTTCTCTTTGGAATGCTCCTTATCCAGCTTCTCCTTGTGCTTGTTTTTCACCTTCTCGTCGCTGGCGTGCTTCTTGTCAGCCTTTTCTGGGAGCTTCTGCTTGTTCTTCTTCTCCTGATTGGAATCGATGGACGTTCTATCTTTCCTGTCTTTGTACTTCTCTGAAGAATCCTTATCTTTCTTCTCTTTGTGTTTTTCAAAGGAATTCTTCTCCTTCTTCTCTTTTCCCCCTTCCGATGTTCCCTTGTCCTTTTTCTTCTCCTTGGACTCCTTATCCTTCTGTTTCTCCCCGGAGTGCTGCCGGTCAGAGGAGTACTTGCGGTGTTTGTCGGAGTACAGCTCCTTCTCACCCTCGTCCTTCTCCTGCAGGCTGTCCAGCCGGTGCATCTCACTCCCCACCGATTCGCCCACTTTGAACCCCGTCAAGCTGTAATCATCCCTCTCGTCTTCGCTTTCATCAGTGAAAATGTCCGCGATGCTGTACCAGCTCTTCTCCTTGCCTTTCTTCTCATCCTTTTTCTCAGAGAAGTCTTCTCGGTCCGTGGAAAAGCTTTTCTCCTTCTTCTCTTTCACTTGCTCGAAGGAACTCTTCCTTTCCTTGTCTTTGCTGTGTAGGTCTTTGTATTTCTCCTTGCTTTCCTTCTTCTCTTTGAAGCTCTTTTCCAGTTCTTTGTCTTTTGGGATTTTCTCTGGAGCTGCTTTTTCGTTTTTCTCCTTGTCGCCTTCTTTGGATTTCTCCTTGTACTTCTCTGGCTTCACTTTTTCTTTTTTTTCCTTCTCGGAAGCATCTTTCTTCTCCTTGTCCTTCCCAGAGTGGTGCCTCTCCCAGCTCTCCAGGGCTTTGCCACTGAATTCCGCGTCAGACTTCTCCTTGAAGAACGCCTCACAGCCGTACTCCTTGAAGTCATCCCGGTAGGGCTCCTCCTGCTTCGTCTTGCTCTCTTTTCGGTCTTTAGAGCCATCAGAGGAATCCTTTCTATCTTTGTTGGTTTCACCTGTATCCTTCTCTTTCTTCTCCTTGACACCCTCTGCAGAATCCTTCCTTTTCTTATCTTTCTCAGGCAGATAACTAGGAGCAGCTTTGTGCCTCTCTGTTTGGTCCTTTTTCTTTTCTGAGCTTTTCTCCATGTAGTCTCTTTCTTTCTTCTTTAGGAAGGAGTCCTTTTCGCTACGTTTCTCGCTGTACTCTTTCTTCTCCTTCGTTTTGTTTTCCTTTTTCTTGTCTTTAGTTTCCTCTTTCACCGGCTCTATGATCAGTTTTGCCACAGTGTCGTTCTTAATCTCCCTGAAATCTGTTACTGGAGAATCCCAGCTATCCTCACCTTTGAAATCGAAGGACGAATCAGAAGACAAGTCTGAAAACCACCTCTCCTGCTGATCGTCCGAGAGGCTGAACTTCGTGTCCTCGCTTTCAGGAAACTGGGCTTTGTTATTAAACTCATCAAACCCAGACTCCTCCCTGTACATTTTTTCTTTTTTGCATTTTTCCTTCTCTTCCTTGAAGGATTTTTCTTTCTCAAGCTTAGCAGCTTTCTCCTCTTTCAGTTCGTTCTTCTTCTCAGATTTGGACTGCTTGTCCTTTGACTTCTTCTTTCTCTCCTCCTTGTGTATTCTGGGCTTCTCCTCTTTGGGAGACTTCTCCTTTACAGGTTTCTCTTTTTCTGATTTACTCAATCCTTCTCTGAAGGATTTGCTCATGTCTTTACTACCATCTTTGACTTTTCTTAATGATTTCTCCTCCTTAGAGGATTTTCCAGTCTCATCTTTAAACAACCAGTCCTTCTCCTCCGCTTTGCCTTTGGGAAGCTTGTCTTCCTTCTTACAGTGTTCTCGCTCATGCTTTAATACTTTCAATTTGTTTTCGACTGGATTTTCTGTCTCTACTATCAAGCCTTTCTCAGGCTTTTGTTTAGAGTCCTCAAACTCAAAAGAAAAAGTTTTGATTATTTTAATGTCTTGGCTGATGGGACACTGCCCCTTGTCCTTGTTTTTATGTTTATGTTTCGTTTTATGCTTTTTAACCACCTTCCCCTCCTTGTCCAGCTTTGGAATCGCTCCATCCACGTTGCTATGGAATGAATTCTTTTTTTCAGAAACAGTGCTGTGGGAGGTGTTTTTCTTTTTGTGCTCTGGTTTCTTCCTGACCGGCTTTAGGGACTCCAAGCTCGACTCCTCGGACGAGTAGTCTGACTCGCTCGTCAGTCTCGTCCTCGTGGAGTCCGACAAGGAGCTGACGTCTGACCAAGCTGGAGAAGATATGGTTTTCCAATTGTCTGTCCTCCAGTGCTTGGAGTGCTGTTCTGTAAGGTTAGCATTGTGTTTCTGGGATCCTAAGCTCCCATGAGAAGAGGTCGATGAGGCAGACAGAGAGTTAAACAAGGAGGATTCCTTCAGCACTAGCCTGGAGTCCTTTACACAGCTAGAGCTCTGAAGAGAGTCTCTATCATCCTCCTCACTCTCCACGTTTTCGCTCTCTGATTCAGAGGAACAAAATTTGTCATTTTTTTTGCCAAACCGAACCTCTTTGCTTTTTGTCTCCTTCTTCCGCTTCTTTTTCACTTTGCTTTTCTCCTTCGGTGCCTTGGTGCTGGCGGGCTCCCGGATCTTGCTGCTGGGCAGTATCGAGTGGGTCGAAAGGCGCAGCTTCTCGCCTGTCCCCACGGCGACGCTGGTCTCCTCCTCGTCCGAGCTGTCCGACAGAATGCGGTGGGCAGCTTTCTTTGGTGTAATTGTGTTATTTTTAGTATAAGTTTTCACTTCCATTTTGGGTATGGAAATGAAACTGTTCGCTTTAGTCTCTTTCCTGTAATCCTTTTTCAGCAAATGTTTGTCGTCGACTGGTGGGACCCGGTCCTGTTCATCGTCCTCATCAAATTCATACTCATCCTTCACCGGGGTGATGGTTTTGGGGGGCTCCTGGGCCTTGGGCTTGTGCTTCAAACCCTTCTCAAACTCTGAGTCCGTGTTATTGCCATCAACCGAGCTGGAGGGCGCAAAGGAGGGGGCATCCTCCTCTTCTGAGGTCTCTGCAGAGAGAACAACACATGTTAAGGCCTGTGATGAGGATTACGACTGCAAACAGTGCAGGACAAGACCCCCCATAGGACAGTAACCTCTCCTCCAGTTAGTGCTAATGAAACCTGCAGCACTTCTCACCTGGCCCAGCCATGACAGCAGTGCACAGCCTGGAAATGTCCACATTGCTCCAGCATCCTCCTGTCCAGGCACAGGCTGGAATACCACTCACATTTTAATGTCAGACATCCATTTACCTGCAAATGACTTTCAATCCCATATCTTAATTGCACCAGGCAAGCTATCTCAATGTGGGCTTCCAGGGCAAACAGCCACTGCTCCCAGAACTCAAGGCTGCACTTGTCTGAGTTGGGCTTATGGCTACAGAAGGACTCCAGACTGCAGCAGCAGCATGTGGGCACTCGGACAAGTCTAACCTTGCTGTCCTCCTAACTGCTCTGTGCTCAGAGCCAGCTGTGGGCCACAAACACCACCCCCACATGCACAAAACTGTCCTCACCTGTTGAGCTCTCTTCACTGGAGGGGTACGTCGTCTTCCCCAGGAGCAGATTCACCATGGTGGGAGAATTGGCTACTTTTAATGGCGTTTCTCCCTTCCTGTTGCTTTGATGAGGGTTCCCTCCATAATGCAACAACAATTTCACCACCTAAAAACAGAAATTGAGACTTTAAATGTTTATAGACATTTTTTTTTCCTGTGTGCTTCTGATATAAAACAGAATAGGGCCCATCCTCAAGCTGGAGAGCAGCCTGTTGTTAGGGACAAACCTGTAGTGCTAACAGATAGTGGTAGGAAAGAAGACAAAGCTCAGCAACATGGGTCAATTTGGGCAAGGAAGGAGGGAGCAGAATCAGATGCAAGGCCATGCTCTCTCCTCCTGCTCCAGAAGGGATGAACGCCCCTCCTACGCAAGAAAAGCTCTCAGCAGAATGGGGCAGGGAGCTCCCACCTGCTATGTAGCTATCAGCAGCAAATGATAACGAAATACTCAGAATGTTGGTGTCTGCACAGCTGGCTGCTTGAAAGCACAGGAAGAAAAAAAAGTCCTTAAAAAAAACCCATCCATAAAGACCAGCAAAAACCAACCTTGAAGTGCCCGTTGTTTGCTGCATCGTGCAGGGGGGTGTCGTCGTCCAACCCCTTGGTGTTGACTTCGGCGCCTGCAGCAAGCAACTGCTTTGCAACATCGTAGTAACCCCGGTTGCAGGCCTCGTGCAATGCTGTCCAGCCTGCAAGCAAACACACATTCAGAACCAGGCATCACCTTCATAGAGCTGGAGGCAGCGAGGAGGAACATCCGTCTGCCTCTGCTGCCTGTGCCATGCAGCTCTGTGGGACAGCCAGCCCTGTGCCAGGACCTGCAGCTCTTCCCCACAGCTGCAGCCCTGCAGGAGTCCCTGCAGCCCCACCTCTCCTCAGCTGCACCCAGATCGTGTGATGGAAACAGCAGAGACCCAGCAAAACCAATGGTGAAATTTGGGGTACGTAATTAGGAAACTTGATGCTGTCTGTAAGCCGTGGCTTAAATCCTTTCCCCTTCCAGCTTCAGCAATAGGGCTGCCACACCGAGCAGCGCGCTGAGCTACAGACACTCCCCCAGAGCATCCTCTGCACAGACCTAACAAACGCTGTTTGTGCTCTCTGAGCAAGCAGCCCTGCACTGCAAAACAGGGCCCGATCTGAGATACACCAAACAGCACATCTCCACAGTAACAGCGGCCCCAGTTCTCAAACAAACCTCTGCAGAGCACAGAACGAAGCATTTTATCATGTTCAAACAAGCTATTTTTAAGCAGGCGCTGTTTTGAAGTCTCCTGGCTCCGGGTGTTTTGCTGATAGCGCCGTGGGAGATCGCTGCAGTGCCTTTACTGCTGAGTTACAGGGGCACCTGTGACCAGAATTAATCACCACAGAGCTTCAGTCTCACACTGATGTTCATCACACGGGCAGAGGAACGTGCACTGCTATTTATAGCTCAAAATCGTGCGAAGAGAACAGAAAGAGTGAAGCGTGGCTCGGGGATGTGCCAGGGGGAGCTGCCTGGTGCCAGCACAGCAGGGGCAGGTGGGTACCCCACAGTCAGCATATGCACCCCAGAATGCTGGCAGCATCGGCCATCCAGCTCTGGCATGATGATTCCACCAAAATCCTCATTCTGTGATTCTACGATGATTTTGAGATTGCCTCCCCTTGACCAGCAGCAAACCCGCAACACGAAGGAAGGGCTGTCTCTGGTAGCAGCCATTCTCCAGGTGGAAAACCCAAGGCAGCTCGTGCTGCTGGGGCTGCTCACCTGCAAAGTCCTTCACGTTGACGTCGGCACCCTCGATGATGAGCTCCTTGATGCGCCGTGCATCCCCGCGGATGGCAGCTCGGTGCAGCCGAGTCTCCCCTCGCTCGTTTCTCTTATTTACTTTATCTTTGGTTTTGGAGGCAGAGTTAGGAGTTCCCTTCTGACAAACTGTGGACTGAGAGGGATGCTTTGGTGTTGTGTCAACTGCAGGGAGGAGAGAAACACAGTCACCAACTGCCGTTCATGGGAAGACCCAAGCCCTTAGAGGGAGCTGTTGCACCGCTTTTCATCTCTCCACCAAAAGGCTCCCCACAAGGCACTGAGTTAACTGATGCCAAGACAGAGGAAAGCCTGTGTGTGCAGCACAGACAGCACTCGCAGGCTGCCAGAGCCGCTGCAGAGAACTGCATTCCTTGCAAGGAATGTGGCACGAGCACGACTGAGGACTGCACAGATCCTCACCCCAAAACCTCCCTTCCTGAGGGAAGTGCCTTTTCTACCCAGTGCACGTGAGCTCCGGCAGCCTTGGCAGGGAGACGTTTCCTGGGACGGCAGCTGAGTGCTCTCAGCACTGCACAGCTCTGTGCTGTTTCCCAGTAACAGCAACCTGAGCTGCTGGACTGGGGTTACGAACCAGAGTTGGTGGCTAAGGCTGCAACGTCTGTGTGTGGGATGCAAGGTATGCACAGACAGCACAATGCCCGCACAGACCCCACAGCGGGTGGGGTATGTATGCAACAGCTGGCTGTGAGCCTCACCCACACAAACCACGCTCCCGAGCTCACCTGGGCTGTTTGCAGACTCTTCTGCTGTCATCTGCATGAGCAGAGCAACTTGCTGGCGCTCAGAGAGCGGGTAGCCTGCCCGGATTCCTGAAAGGCCCATCCCAAACAGCAAGCCAGGCTTCCTTGTGGCGGGCTCCTTTTTAATCCTCTTCCGCTCTGGACCCTGCTTTTCTGTGACACAAAGCACAACCAGTGAGTGAGTGCTGCTGTACTGGGAGCCACATTCCTTCCCGAGCAGAGTGCCAGCAGTGCTCTGCATCTCTGCTGCTACCCCAGGGATCAAAGCCTCTGGGGGAGAGCGCGTCCTTGTGCTGGGAGTGCTGGCACCAGGCTCATGCCACCCTTCTGCTACCCGTGGTGGGATGGGATAGGATGGGCTGGGATGGAATGGGATGAGATGGAACAGGACAGAGCCAGCACCGACAGTGCTACTGTGCTGCACATTCCATCCAGTTTCTAACAGCCTCCATTTCATACCACGGTGCTTCAGGGACAGCCTGCAGCCCTCCACCACCACAGAGCAGCCTGACCTGGAGGCACCGGCAACATCAACACGAGCACTGCAGAGGTGCAGGGTGACAGCTGGGCAGCGCTGCCGGCTCATCCCAGCTCACCAAACCACACAGAGCTTGGCCTGCTGGACCACCCCACTGCCACGCCATGGCAAGAAGCCCGACCACAGCTTTCTGAAGTGTTTGTCCAGTTTTCTCTTTGCAAATATCACTCCTTTCCCTAGGCAAGGAGAGCTGGCAGCCCCTCCCCTGGTGCTGGTGCTCCCCACTGCAGGGATGCGGCCAAAGCTTCCAGCTCTCACTTGAGGAAACCAAACTTCAGTTTCCTTTCGTGCAGCCAGCCAAGCAGGAGACAGAACGTGTATCTGCAGAGCAGCAAGGAGACTCCTTGCCAAGCCTTGCTGAGTGCCTCCTACCAGGCAACTGTCCTAACCCTGCAAAAGGCATAAGGAGATATGGCGTGTGTGCGTGGAAAACCCAACGCTGCTCCCACCCACCTCTGAGTGCTGGCACAGCATGCCTGCAGCCTGGCTGACTGATGGGTCCTGCTGCAGACAAAGGGATGGTGACAGAATTATTGGGGCCACGCAGAGGTTATCAAATGCAGGTGAGCAGTCCATGCTCCTGACAGGGCATGGGGCAGAGGCCCAAAGCAGGGCAATGTATCACCATGAGGCCCCAACCGCATAGGGTTATGATCACATTTTGCCTCCCCCTTGCATGGAGGCTGCAGAGAGCAGCCCAGAACCCCAGATCTCTGCTATTTATCGATGGGAGGTGACAAAACAGTTGGCAATATCCATGTTTTCACTGAGACACATCTCATAGCAAACATTCCAGGCTCTGGGAGGCTGGCTCTGAGAGCCATACATTCCTCCCCCAGAACTATAAATCAATAAGAAATAACATTTCTTTCCTGTTTTTCCCTTCCTCGCTCCCTCTGGCACACCGCTCACATGCGGCAAAGGGGTGAGCCCTGCCCCGCTCTGCCCAGCCCCGCTCCTTCTGCTCACTGCTGGGGCTGCAAAGCCTGATGTGAGCCCAAAAACCCCAAACCCACATTGTGCCCTCTCCAGACAAAGCCTCAGCACTCACCCACTGCCACCTGAGCACCAACGGGGCAATGCTTTGGGCAGCATTCCTTAATGCACGTGGCTGCTGCAGGCTGTCAGCGCAAGCCCGCGATCTGCAAAAATTCATTACCAAGTTCAACCCCAAACCCCTCAACTCCTATTCATTCCGCAGTTGGAGAATTCTCCTCCTCCACAGAACATTTAGCATCGAAAAGCATGTGATCGACACGATAAAAATAACCCGGGCAGCGCGTGCTGTGCAGCACTCACTGGCACCGGGCTGCCTGCGGGACGTGGGCTCCCTGCCCCACAGCTACAACCCCTTCCACTGCAGCCTGGGAAGCTTTGCTCAGAGCACAGCCATTGCAGGTTCACGAGGGGAAGCTGCACGCAGAGCCTGGCTCCAGGTTCCAAGCGCCCCGTGGATAATGTTTAAGGTCCCTTCCAACCCAACCACGCTGTGATCCTATGAGCTCAGCACAGGCAGAGGTGAATGGTGGGGGAACCTTTTGGGTTCAGGTGGGTTGGTCAGGGAGCAGCTCCCCACTCCCACGTACCATGTAATGCAGGCAGCGTCTGCCCAGCCGGCTCCGACATGACAGCACAGGCTTACAAGGTGGTACCCTGAGGAAAAATACCGTTCCCAAAGCTGCAGCTCATGCTGAGCAGCTCAGCAACCAGCACCGCTCACGGGTCGGGTGTTTCGGGTTTATCCGCCGAGCAGGCAGGCAAACAGAAGATCAATAGGAATAAATTAGAAAGGCACAGACAGCAATGGAGACTGCATTGCACCCCGAGAGACTGCACAAGCTCTGCTTTCCCAGTCCCCAGCTTGGCATGCGTAAGTGTGACTCATCCCTGCTGCAGCAGTCGGAGGGCGCACGGTGAGGGCAGCCTGGAGCCCAGCGCTGAGGGACAGGGCAGGAGGGCAGCGGGTGGGCACGGAGCGTGCAGCCTGCAGCGGGGAGCAGGGCATGGTTTGTAGCACAGAGCTGGCGTGTGTGCTGCAGCAGCTGCAGGATGAGCACACGGTGGTGCTGCCTGCATGCAGCCAAAGGGAGGGCAGGAGGACAGAGAAGGGAAGCGGAGCTGACGCCCTGAGCCCTGAAGCCTCAGCATCTCCAGAAGCACGATTCAGTTGGAGAGGCTGGGTGCCCCAGGCCACCAGCAGCACAGGCAGCGTGGTTTCCCTGAGCTGTGCTCGCTGGACAGACAGCACAGTCACACAGAAACGTGTTGGTGTGCCTAAGCAGAGCAGCCATCGACTACCCAGCTGCTGCGGGGGGAGCCCCGGACTTCAATCAGAAGCGCATCTCCATGATAAATACAGCTGACTCCAGGAGAGACCCATTTTCAGGGCTCAGCTTCTCATTTCCCACGAGGCCAAAAGGAGGAGGAGGAGGAGCAGGAGGAGGAAGGCTCTCCCCCAGCAGCTGGGGGCAGGACACTCTGCAGACAGCGCCGATAAAAGCTCTTCTATGAAAGAAAAAGCCATCATTGATAGATGCTTGGCAGAGCCATGGGGTGCTGCGGCTGCTCCCCTGCATGCTAAGGAGGGCTGGGGAAGCAGGGGGTGGCTGCCCCCCCTCCCCCCCCACACACACCTCCTGCACTGCTCCCATCTGGCTGGTGCATGCAGGGAGCTCAAAGGGCCATGTGAAGGCTGCTGCTGCTTGCAGTCCATCGGCACCGTGCAGCATTATGGAGCAGAGCAGCTCTGACGGGCGCTCTCTCCCTGGTTGCTAGGTGAGAACAGTTCCTCCACTATTTTAGTAGAAAAAAAAGGGCTGAAATCATCTAACCGACGCGAGCCCCAGCACAGCACAGCCCGTGAGTCCCAACCCCACACGTCCAAGCAGAGCCACGCAGAAGGAACGAGCGTGTCCGGAGATGCTGCTTTGGACACGGCAGCGCCTCTCTGCTCGTGCTGCCACCCCCACGCAGTGACTAAGGAGCCGTGCAGGGCAGTGCTGGGCTGTGCTGTGCTGCGGGGAGGGAAGGGCTGGGC
>PPHD01014286.1:0-12035 GCA_002909625.1 Bambusicola thoracicus
CTTTTTTCCTTTTCCCTTTTTCCTTTTTCTTTTTCTCTTTTTCTCTTTTTCTCTTTTTTTCTTTCCCTTTTTTTTTTCTTTTTTTCAAGAAGAGATGTACAGTTTGTGAATGGTTTTGTTATAGTTTGGACTATCCGAAATGGAGACTGTCCTCCAATACGGTGTGTAGATTTAGTGTTTTCCTTAGAAATGAATGTAATTTCATAATACTGCTGTGAGTTTGAACAACAGCAATTTTGCCATCTAAAATCTGTGAAAGTTTAAACAAATACAAATAAAAAATGAAGTTGCACCATAATCATAAGGAAATAGTGACGTAGCTGTCTTCCTCGGTTCTGATCCCTAATTTGGGTCAAAATCAGAGAGTTTCATATGTACAACAAGATAATAGACAAACATATTGGATTCTGAATTAGAAAAGCTAGTGTATTTCCATTTACATTCTTATATGATTTGCTGGGAAAAAAAACGTCTCTAATCCCTGAGCTACACTTTTTCACTGCAGAGTTCCACAGGCAATGAAATAAAAAAGCACCAGTGACCTTTCAGTAGGGAACCATAGCCATGAAAAGCAGGAGACAGAATGGAAAATTGGAATCTCAGATGCGTGGTATTTCTTTCCTGTAAGATTTTACTTTTGATCCTATTTTTCAGAGTCTTTGGACACATCAGTTACCGCTCAGACTGGGAACTGGTGAAAGTGGACTTCAGGCCATCCTTCTCCAGGGAGTGCACTGAGGATGACTATGAATCTTGGGAGCTCACAAATCTACAGGTATTCACTATCTCATGTTAAATGCCAGAACTTTTTCATATCTGAAAGAATCATTCACTATTGTGAGCTAGGAAAATGTTTTCTAACAGAATTTGGATGTCGCCTCCCCAGCTCCATTCTCCTTTGGTTGATATTTTGCTGATTTTACAATTGTTAAAAGTTGGAGGGATAATTGTGTGTTCCCTTTCATTGTGCGAACCGTGTCCTGGGAAAGGCGGCAATATATCTAGTGGTCTTCCATAATAATAGGTGGTCCTACTGGATTATGATGCATATACCATAAACTAAGATCTCTACTATTGATTGAAGCAATTTCAACATGCAGTTGTATGTACTGCCAACTTCCTGACCACATACTGTACTCACTTAAATTGCTGTAAGTAAAGCCCATTCCAGACGTAATTTAGGATCTCAGTGGACTAATCATGTAATAGAGTCCAGTTGTTTGGGGCAATACCATTTCTGTAGTTAATGTATTGAGGCTGTGCTAATCCCGTTTCTCTGGCTAATTCTAATTTTGGGAAGCTACGCTCTCTGTGTAATGTATGATTAGAGACCTATGTGAGGATTCTTACATTAAATGGGATATGTCATGTTTATTTATAGTCATTCTAATTATTATGTTTGTTTCATCCAGTGTACTCATTCTCTTGCTCTCTTCAGGTTTCCTTTTTGTACGCAACTCTGTGTTATTCCAGCTCTCCAACTCTCACTTGCTAGTTCTCACGCATAATTTGGAATTGCTTCTTGTTTGAAATCTCTGTGTATTTTGAAAGAGTGTTATGCACATCTGAGCCTAAAGAGTGGCATTATTTGAATACATTGACGTTTAAATGTCTTTCAGAAAATGGAAACAACTAAAATGTCTCTGACAGAGTACTTACAGCTGCCAAATTGCCAGTGGAGTGTTAGCTTCAAAAGTGTCTGAATACTACCTGTCTCCATGTGCCTAGTGCTTCTTATTGACTGCCTACACGTGATGTGGTCATTTAGGGAGAAGTCCAGCCATCTGAATCAAGACAGAATTTTTAAGTACATGTTTGTAGGCTTGTGACTAGATTGTGCAAACATGAAACGTGGATTAAATTGCACTAGAATTTCTGTACATGACTTTGGATTTGTGTCCTGTGGCAGTATATGTTACAACCCTTTAATATCCCAGTAGTGGACATGAGAGCTTTGAATAACAGTCCAATTGAATTATTAACAGTCCAGTTGAAGTATTTTTTCTTCTTTGCTGAGTCTGTTTTCCTTCAGTCTCAGTCTTAAGTTAACTGATCACATTTTTATAGTCAAATCATAGATAACTTGCTGTAAATTTCTCTAGAAATTGATGAGTTGAGATTTGATACCAGTGTCCAGTCTTGGCAAAAAGACAAGACTTTCTCCTGACAATTTCAGATTGTGGCTCTGTGATGCAGGTTGTGGCATGCAATAAATCTGGTGCTTTGATGTTTAGGGTGATCGTTGCATCATGGGTCAACAGAGGAGCTTTCGGAAAAGGAAGATCTCATCATGGTGCATTAAAGGGAGAAGTTTCACTTCAGCTCTAACATCCAAAGTCTGTGAATGTGCGAACACTGATTTCTTATGGTGAGTCTGTCTATGGACCTTCAGATTCATCCTTACTGACATTTTATTTAGTTTGAGGAGTTTATTTTCCTCCTTTTGCACCACTCTTGCATGGCTGTGTACAAACAACCAAGAAGCAATGTGATAGTTTTGAATAACAAGTTGCTTATGAATATGTTTTTGTCTAAAACTGTTGCTGTGTACTAAGTATTTGACTCACTTGACTGAAGAATTCCCAATGTTTTTCACTGTTGATCAAGACTTGAAAAATGACCATTGGATTGATTTATGGGCAGTCAAACACATTCTTTTTTTTTCAAATTTAGAGAATTACAGAAGGAATGTGTAGGTCTGAATGGCAAAGGATACCTTTTGAAAATTTAAGCTGACAAGAAAGTTAATTTTGCAGAACTGACAAAGTAATTACAACCATTTTTGCCCCCATGTGTATTCAAGTCCCATTGAAACTACCCTCAGAACAAAACTGGCTTCATCAAGCTGCGTGTTCAGCTTGTAGCAGACACTCTTAAAAATCTTTACTCTTAAAGAAGTAGTCTCATCTACCCAAATTGTGTTGGTGAATAAGGTGGGGATAGTAACACACTTGGTGTTGATGTTTTCCAGTGATTATGGGTTTGAACGCTCTGCACCTCTGAAGTCACAGTCTAGCAAGTGCTTTGCTGACTTTT
The DNA here is from genome assembly GCA_002909625.1 of Bambusicola thoracicus. Lineage (NCBI taxonomy): Eukaryota > Metazoa > Chordata > Aves > Galliformes > Phasianidae > Bambusicola > Bambusicola thoracicus. Next base: position 3,037 of record PPHD01014286.1, read on the forward strand.
GGTTTAACCCAGAAGCACCTCCTGAAGACTGTGTGCTGGGGCAGGCATACACCAGCAGCAGTGGGTAAGTCAATTCTGGGTTTAACTGGCTCGCATGGGCTTCCATTGTGGAGAAGAATATTCTGACCAAGGACTACAGAAGTGGCTTTAAGGAAGTATAAATGGGGTAGACTGTTAAAAAAAAAAATAGGGAAATGCAAGTGGTAAGCTGTTCGGGCTCAGACTTACAGCTCATGCAGAAGCTTCCTACAGACTAATGTAAGAGCAATGTTACTTTACACGTTCACAGTAGTTCAATAAACTAATTGATCTGAGAAGAGGGAGAGCTGTCTTGTTCCCAATAATTTTTTCTAACTGCTGGGACAGCTAATAAGCATTGCTATACTTCTGATAGGAATGCCCATTTGAAGCCTTTTCTTTTAGCTCCCTGCTTAACTCCAGTTAATTATTCAGAGGAGTAAGTAATGTCTCACAGAACTTTCCACTGTCTCTCACTTCCACCAGTTTAAGGAGCTCTACAGAGAATGGATTATTCTCCTGGCCATATGGGATACTCAGAATCAAAGTAAAGCTTTAGTAACTGTAAACAATAGTGCATAGAATACACACTGCAATGTAGTCTGACGTCTGTGCTGAGAATAACTTGCAGCTGGCATCTATTCTGGCTTATCATAACATCATCTCTGTCGGTTGTGGAGATGCAAACCAAATGATGAAATGTCAAATCTGGCAATAGAATCACAGTCTTTATGTATATTTGCCTTACTGAGGAAAATGATGCCTTTTGGGTTGTGGCTGACAGCTGTGATATACAGAGTTTGAATTCATCAGAGTGAAATCTGACTCAAATTTTTAAGGATGTTTAAAAATAGTGTACCTGATTGAAACTAATCTGCAAATAATTGCTGTACTTCCAAGTGTTTCTCTATTAGCTCTTCTTGCACTCCTAGATTCATCAAATTATTTAGGTTGGAAAAGAGCTCTAAGGTCATCAAGTTCAAGCTTTTATTACTATAATTTGAAATAAATGTTATATGTGTTTTAAGAAATGCACAGATTTGAGAACAGTATATAAGTGATTGGTTCTGGGTTAATGCAGAAGTTGCTTGCCTTGATTTATTTCTGATCTTTGGAACTTGAACCAACTACACGTAAAGCATTAGTAGACTGGGATAGGATAGAGGCCTGAGTTTGGCAGTACATCTGAGCAGCAAAATCCTGAGCCAAGACCCCCGGAGCACTGAAGGCTATTATTGAGAGCTAGGAGAGGGTGTGGTAGAGAGAACAGCAGAATACCCAGCTCCCAGAGAACTGATCAGGCATGTTTCTGAATTTTAAAGGATAGACTCTTCCAATGCATGCAAGTGAAATCCTGATCATGCTCCAGTCTCACTTTCTTCAACAGATTTCACTCAGTAGAAGCAATGTCCTTGAGCAGAATTTTTTTTGCATTATGAGTTGATTTTGGTCATTTACAACCTTGTCTGTTTATGAACCTAAGAAATATTCATTAGCTACTGTCATCCTCACATGTGGTGCCTCTGATAGTGTTCTACTGCTTGCCTCCAACTCACTATGCTCACTGCTTACTGTTTTTGCAGGTACAGGAAAGTTGTATCTAATGTGTGTGAAGGTGGTGTAGACCTGCAGCAGAACTTAGCACAGCATTTGTGTCCGTTGATTGCACCCAAGGGACTTCAGATCAGCATCAGAGGAGAAAGCCTGGCTGTTAAGCCTGGGGAGGACATCACCTTCATTGTCAGACAAGAGCAGGTAGAAATTAACGCTGGCTTTATGAAACTTTACTTGCTATTTTTAGGGTTCATCTCTCTCCTACCTGCTTTGCTGCTGAATGAGATTAATTTGTGCTCGAGACAAAGATGAATGACTCTCTAAATACTGAAACTTATGCTTCCAAGAGAATCAGACAATCTTGTAAACTCAGTGAACCATGAAGTTCTGTCCAGAGAAGGGGACTTGTCTCCTCAGCAGCATTTCAGTTATTATTCCTTAAAGGCTTCAGCGTATTGGAAAATCAAAGGTACTAAATTAGCAGAGTCTCCTTGAACTGAAAATTTCACGCTGTGTCAGAGAAGAGCAGAAATGCCGGGAACTCTTGATATTCTGGTTTAAGTGCTTTTGAGAATCTGCCTTTCAGCCTTTCAGGAAGGAATCAGGCAAAGCTTTACAGAAATCAGCAAATACCACAGAATAAAAACATATTTATAATATATTATTTATGTTGCCAAAGGATTTTTTTTTCCTTCTTCTTCTTCTTCTTCTTCTTTTTTTTCCTGTTTATTGGAAGAGACAATACCCTGAAGCCCTGACCAAAGGCAAGGAGTAACTTACAGATATGGTATTTGCCCTGGGTATGTTTCTTAGTGCCTGCATTTTAGTATTAGGTTCTAACTGTTGTGCTCCGGTTACAGAAGTATTTCCTGACTAACCCCAACTATTTGCAAAAAAACTGAAGAAAGTTGGCAAGTTGAAAGTTCTGTGTGACACAAGTTGGGCACTTGGCATTTATTTCTGTGAGAGAATCTAGAGGGTGATGTGTAGAACACAGCTCTGCCTAACCCACCTCAAGTTCTTGTCCCAGAGGCTTGCAAAGCACTAACAGTAGCAATTCGAGCTTTCTTCTCTTTTCTCTAATTTGTTCTGAAATGTTTGCTGTAAGACTAGAGCATTTGATTGTGATTTGGAGCTAACAGTTCTGATTGGCAGTTTCACTTTTTTCTCTTTCCTTTTCAAACAAAAAGTTCTGAAGCCTTCACAAGTCTCTGTTGGCAATAGGCAAAACTCATACAATTATTCAAAACTCTTCCAAAGTCAGGAATCCTGAAGGGAATCCCCATTTTCTGGTAAAGTCTTCTTGGTAAATAGAACTGAAAAGGAGATTTAGAGGAAATGTGACAGTTTGCTGCCCCCTATGGCTTAGAATAATATTTAAACGTGAAAGTCCTGGCCGTTAGGATTTAATATATACGATAAAGCCTAATGAGAATTCTTAACAATTAGAGATTTTAAGAAGCAGTCCCACTAAGATGAACCAAAAATACTACTTTCTTTCCCTGCTGAACAATATTAATTGACTGCTTTATGTGAAGGTGCAGTACTGAATGCAGGAGTGCCAGACACCAGGGAATAAGGAAAGCAGGTTTGGGGCACATTTGAGCAGTTTGCAAATGATCTTAGAAATAATAAGAAGAAAATTACTTTTTTTTTTTTCTTAAAATTCTTTGGTCTGGATTAATGAATAAATAACTGTACAAAGATCATTTATTTTTTGTGGAAGTTGAAGTACCAGTTCCTTTAAATTCCTTTTCTCTGTGTGAATCATTTGCTATCTGTCCACCACTTTCTGTCTTTCCTGATCAGGAAAACAAATGCCTTGCTTTTTTGGAGACAGTACTCCCACCTTTACATTAGGGAAGGTATTAGAATAAAGTATTAAGAGAAATTTGCATGTACTGGCTTTCAACACCGATTTCTGTCTCACCTGAAGAAAATATGCATGTATACTTGTTAGCATAAGAAAGAGCTAACAAGAACTATTTGCAAGCTGATATCATCTAAGGAGATGCCACTTACTGGCACATTGTTGGCAAGCAGACATCTCTTTGCTTTAAACTTTAATAATATATTTTCTCTTCTGGTACCCATCTGTTGTCAAAATAAAGATGATATTCAGAAAAAAATATTCACAGTGAAGAAGCTTTCAAGGTCCTTTATGTGTGTTGAAATATGATGTAAGGTGTTTGATAACCCTACAGGTTCCGTATTCTGAGTACTCTCCTACAAGATAAGTAATGCTCTTTCATCTGATAAAACATGGAAGAAAATCAACCAAACCGCAAAATAATAAATGGAGAAAAAGAGTGTATTTATCTTTCCTTGGTAATGCAAGCATTTGAAAATTCTAGGCTTTTAACCTCCTTTGATTTTACATTAATGCTGCCTTTTGGAATTAGATTTTGATGCAAAACTGTTTCACAGATTGGCTTATGGGAAAGTGAGGTGATTTTTCAGTACTTCAGGGGGTGTGAGTCCTTGTCAGATCTGATTGCCATTCAGCTTATTCGATGAGTGTATACATTCTTTTCCTAGAGGAAAGGATGATTTTTAAGCTAACACTGTCTTTTCAAAATGTGAAGGATTTCCTATCAAACTTGGCCCTATAGCCCATTTTAACTCAGTAGTGACAGTGTCTGTGAGGTGCAGGCAGGAGCGTATTGCTGAAGACAGAGGAAGAAGGGCAAGTCACTAAGGCATTGCGGCCAGAAGCATTAAGTGCTGCTGCTCAGAGCTAAAATGAATCTTCCTTTCACTCAATCCATATGGCCAGTCCACGTAGCATAGGTCTGACTTCTCTCCTGAGCAGACACACCATGACAATGTGAATGATGGGCTTATATTTGTCCTCTGACAACAGTATCAGTCATTGCAGTATTTTAGGCCTGAGTTTAGGAAGACGGTGTTGGTTAAAGGAGCACTTAGCAGAAGTGCAATGAATTGTAAATTATGTGAGATGCTTGATGTGACAGAAATATTTGGCTGGTCTCTTTACTGAACTCAACTCAGTACTCTGCTTTGTTAAGCATGGATATCGTTTTGCAGAGTAGCATGCCAGTTCTAAACATGCTGGTAACTGTATAATGCAGTACTACTCTGTAGAAGGTACCAGCTTGTATTCTAGGTGTCAAACAGTTGACACAAGGAGAGTGTAGTTAGAAGGTGCTATGAAGATAGTCTAAGCCTATTTTGCTTTATAATTGCACAAGCCAGAAGTCCACTGCCAGTCAGCTACCACAGGTCGCTGGATAAGTAGTAATTTGGAATCACCAGATCACAGCTCCAGAACTTGGAGCTACCCTGCACCATTATATTAATTAATGTCCAGAAGTATTAAGATAAGAGTGATGATATCTGTGTCATACAACTTGGCTTAGTGGTCTGGAGTGCTTTTTGTTGTTGTTGTTTGTTTTTTTAAGATTGAGCCTTAATGAAGGAAGTTAGATTTATATATTTATTATGAGTGCATGCAGTATTTGTTACTCTAAAACCTTCACAGTGCGTTTACTGGTTTTAGTGTAGCTACTGCTATGGAGTCAAAACATTTGGCCAGTGCTGGAAGTGATGTGGTTCAGAAAATGATTAAAATAACACGTCCTGTCCATTTAGGTTCTGACCATTTGAAGTGTTGATATGTTCTCCTTTTAGGGTGATATATTGAATACCAAGTACCAGGTGGATCTTGGCGATGGATTTAAGGCAATATATGTGAACCTTACAATGACTGGGGAACCCATCCGTCACCGTTATGAGAATCCTGGGATTTACCGTGTCTCAGTGAAGGCTGAAAATGTTGCTGGACACGATGAGTCTGTAGTGTTCATCCAAGTCAACTGTAAGTCAGCTCTTTGGTTTTCTTATTTTTACTGCTGCTTACAAATGTTGTGATAGTTATGAAGCAGTTGAGAATGTTACTAGTCACATTTAGGAAAAATACTTTTTTTTTTTTCAATAACCTCATGCAATTTTGCACTGCTGTGTGCTGTTAGTATAGAGACTTGTAAACCTAACGTATAAAAGAAGGTCAGAGTTAGTTTTGTTTAGATTTGCGAGAAAGATGGTATATTAATCTTTTAAATAGCAAACATTCCTCAGTTCAGTTCTCAGATTTTACCCCTCTTCCTGACTCAGGACCTTGTTGGCAGACTTAGCAGCTAAAATTTAGAACTTCAGACTATGTCTTTTTGTGCTGTAAGAAGCAAGAGAACAGACATATTGATAAAAGTACGAGCTCTTGTATGACTTTCAAAAAGCATGACTTGATGGAAGGAGCAAAATCTCAACATTTCTAAAAGTCAGGTTACTTATTAAAGTCCTTAACCCTAATTTTAGGTAGTTAATTTTTACAGAGATTTAAAGTATTAGTTGGATTTAACTTTGTATATGACTTGCAGTATGACTTAGACCTCTTTCCCTGTCTTCTTAATTAAGACCTAAAAAAACTCATTGAATAGATTCAAATGAAAGGAGTAGTGAAGCACAGGGATATCACACACGGTAGCAGGTTTAATGCACCTCAACCATCTCTTAATTGAAATAAGGAGGGAAACTCATATTTGAAACAAAACTTCCCTCTTCCTTTGAGATTCAAGACAGCCATCACTTTGTCTGTTTTCAGATGTGTCAAAAATTTTAAACAAGTAACATTCAATGAAAAGACATACTCATCTCATATTCTCCAGTTGTCTGTTTCCTCTGATGTGAGTGATGTCTTCCATACTAACAACAGAAAGCACTGGAGCCACATTCAAGTCTGTGAACAAATCCACGTGTTTTATGTCAGCCTGTCTGGTGGCTGCTGCCGTTTCTTCTTTTTGCTCTTCAGAGCCTGAATTCAGAGTTTCTTTTTCTGCCTTGATTAACAGGTGGAGCCCAATCCATTAATGCTAATGGCCAATCTCTTGTTAAAGTCTAAAGGAAATGATTGAAGTCTAATTTTCCATCTCCAGTTCATTACGTGTTTATTTATTGTTTTTGTTTTTTTACATAATTTGAAAACTCCAGAGAGCTCAGATTAATTACTAAATGTTTTACCTTTTTTAGTAGAATCTGGGTGTTTGGAAATAGATTAAGCACAAAACTAGTTGGTAGATCTCCATAAGCAATGAATGGCAAAAACTCTGTAACACTATCTCTCCAGGGAGAGAGTCTTCATATTTTTTAGGGAATGACAAACAGTAACAACCGCTGATGGAAAGCTGAACAACTCCTTTCTCAAGATACACTCTGCTTTGGTCTACATCTGGATAAACAGTTAAAATAAAAGATGTAAATTGTGTTTTATGCAGTGGATTTATAAATCTTATTTTTGAAAAATAGAATGGCTGGGTATTTAAAATGACTTTGGTGCTGAAGTACAGAATCAACAAAATACTGCAAGCAGACTTAGATGATTTCAAAGCTCATCTCGAGCTTCTCCATTAATGCTGTAAGTGATCTAAAAGACACATGGACACATGTTACCCAGCATGCTTGAATAAACACTTCAGATGGGGTTTAAACTGTTCAATTTTTAATGTAAATTACAGGATTTGAGGAAATTAGCTGGCACTAATTAACTGATATATATGCCTTCTAGAGAAACACTAATAGCTGCTCAGGGCCATTTTTCATTGTGGTGTATCATGCAAACAGAAATGTCCAATGTCCCATTTTCACTGTATTTTCATCTGATGCATTTCCAGATAAATTTTATGAAGGACAAATGGTAAAGGAAATATTTTTAACTCCTGTGAAGTTTGGTTGATAGGAGAAGCCTGTAATGCAGGACAATCATATACATTTTGGCCCGTGATCTGTGCTTGCTGACCCAGTTCACAAACAACTTTTTTTTTTGTAAACTGTAAGAGAAATTAAAGCAAGTCTGATAGTATATATGTGAATAGATAACCCAAAATGGAAAGAACTCAAGATGAAGTAGAAATATGTTTTCTTCTTTATGCCACAAAACATTAATCACTATAGTGTCTGAATATGAGGTTGTTTTTTAGGTTTTGTTGTTGTTTTTGAAAGTGTAGAAATTGATATAGAGAAAGAAGAAGCTTGGAAAACTATACTGAAATTGCAGCTTTGTTAAGTAGAAATATAAGCCAACTTCATTCCTCATTATGTCCATTCAAGATGCTATGAAGGTTATTCAAATGCACTATGGAATTGTGTGACTGAGAGGAGGAGAAAGACTTGCTGTAATCATTACTAGCTCTTTCCTATATAGGAATGGTAAACTCTTGATTCAAGAGCCAAACATCTTCCCCTATCAAAATTTTGAAAAAAGGCAATGACGTTGTTTAGGATGAAAGCTGTATCTCAGAATGATCAGTTTCCTATGTGAAAATGGAAATATATGGCAAAATCAAACCAGTGGTGCAGACTCCTTCCATACTTTTTTACTTTGCATTATCAGTAAGAAAACATCTTTCTAAGAGGAAAAGATTTAATGGAATTCCTACTATTTCTGAATTTTCATCAAGACACCAAGCAACAGGAAGAACATTTTAATTCAGTTTTGATAAAGAGGCTGTTGAAGAGACCTTTTCTTTAAAAAAAACAGCATGTCTTTAAATTCATATGGATGGTTAACAACTCATCAGCAAAAATGCAGAATTAAAGTAAAGCCTTATGTTTGGCTGAAGCAGCACAAAGTTTAACTGAAGTGAGGTAGAAAAGGAGAGTATGATCAATTTGGACAATTTGCTCTGAGAAACGTTCTATCTGTTTAATCAAAATGCATTGGAAGTGAATGGAAGTGAATTCAGTCAGTAAAAGAGAATAAGAGAAAGGCCTTGAAATAGTGTTAATTACATTTAAGTCTGAACGGAAAGAAAAGACATTTTTATGATACACTGAGTAGAGAAAAAATTATGGGTTAGTATTCACTCTGTTTAATGAATGTATTTAGGACTATGCAGCACACTGATATCCTGAATAGACAGTGCAGCTGAAGTTTAGAAGTTGTAGTTATCACATTATAACATTAAAAAGCTTGTACCTTTAGTCATTCTGAAAAAGATACACTTGGAGACCTCTGAGACAAAGATGATTTTCAATTAATGCTGTTGTACTCTGGAACAAAATATGCCACTAATGTAAAATCAGATGAAATCATTTTAATGACATGTTTCTTTTATATCTTTTATATAAATAATAATGTTTACAGCATTTGTAAGCAGAAGTTCAGAAAGAAACAAACTTAATCAAAAAGCGTACTTCCAGGGGCTATCTCTCTTGATTTGCAAATAAATGCTCCTCTGATGTACACATTTATTTTAAAGCATGCATTAATTAGCTTATGTGAAGTGAGCCTAACAGCTGATATTTTATAATGAAAATGAACATTCAGCAACATTATTATCCAGTTTTCTGCTTTTCAATTAGCAGCTTGAGATTTTTTAGATTTCTATTCATTTGATCTTTTTTTTTTTTTT
>PPHD01014287.1:4294-16800 GCA_002909625.1 Bambusicola thoracicus
AGAAGTTTCCACATCCCACAAGAACATGCTGCAGTCATGGTAAATATCTGCACCCTGAGTTACTGATGGCTTTGACAAGTAGGGTTAAAGTGTGGACAGCAGTTATCCTGGATTTCTGGACAGCTACAGTGGTTTGGTGAGTTGAGATATCATTGATGCATCTGACTGACTGGAACCATTCACTACAGTACCTGGAAAAAGACATTCTATTGGGAATGAAATAATATCTTGTTTGGTAGAAATTCCTGACCTTCTCTATTCATTGTTAGTTGTTTCATGGCTGCATTATGTTTACTCTTGCCCTTGCATCCATAATGCCAGTGAAATTATTACCCTGTAATTTCCCTCCCCTTTGTAAAAAAAATGGTTCTGTACTTCAGTAGGCATAAAGTGCCTTAAGCTATTTTCAAGATATGATTGCACATCTGGGGAACATATATTTGTTCAACAAATGTGTCTGAGACAGAACAGACAAGAATTCTATTGACTTATCTTGATAATGTGCCATATATGTATAGTGAAGAATAGAACTACTACAGGCAGTTCAAATTGCTGGCTAATATTCCAGTTTGCCAGCCTTCTGAACACTAAATATTTGGAAATCATTTTAAACTCAATGCGTGTATGTCTGTAGATGTAGGATATGGAATACTGAGATTCTGACAGTTTTCCAGACCAAAGAAGGATTGATACAAATTGATTGAATAGAATCAAAGTACTCTCTTGTTCACAATCAAAAACAAAACCAAAAACCTAGCACCCAGACTGCATCCATTGGTTCCAGTGATACACAGACCCAACAAATCCAGGTAATGCTCCTTTCTGGGCATCACACAGATTTTCCATTTAGCAGTTTCACCACATAGCTTCTTGCAGAACAAGAACTCTGAGCAGAAACTAGACCTTCCTACTCTTAAAATACAGCAGGAAAGAAAAGGAAATCAGATTGCCAGGGACATCTGTCCCATCTGTCTCATTTAAGACATTCCCCATGTCCCAAAGTTGACACGGAGAAAAAGTGACCAGAAATAACAGCTCTGAGTCCAACATTCCATACTGATAACGGAACAATCAAATGCACATGCACACACAAATGCACAGAGAACACAAACTTACTTCCTGAGGATCCACTAATATGCAAAATCCTTGCCAATTCCTTTTGTGAATGACACAAACATTGGCAAAGTAATACACAGGTTGCTCCAAAAGTAATGCATCCTATATATTTCCATGGAAACTACAACACGGAGTACAATAACACTGTTTGACAGAGCACATTCTCAGCTGCAAAACACTACTTTTAAACACAGTCACCACCATTAGCTGTGCATTTTTGCCAGCCATGAACGAGAGCCTGAATGCTGCGCTCAGAAAAATCTGTACCAGCAGAGGTGACCCACCATTGCTACTGCTGAAACACACCACTCACTGCCTCACTGCGCTCACATCCACCGTTTAGTCTCCAGAAATGTCCAGCAAGCATCAATGGGTGCCATTTCTTTCCACACAGAGGAATTAAATTCCACATCTTTGCTTCATACACACTTCCATGTCAGACATCGTTTTGTCAGAGTGCCCCTCTGCTGCCATCTGTCACACAGAAACAAAATGCAACAGAATATTGGCACAAAAGTTCAATCTGTACTGCCATACCACCAACATCCACTTCTGACATCATGGGTCAACAAATAGGAGGCATCACCTTTGAATCAGCCCTCATAAGTAGTGATTTCTCTGTCAGTACAACACAGAGAACACACTGGTAAATGATACAACAAGCATGTCTTAATACAGCAACGTACCAGATTATGCATATAGAAACAAATACAGACATAGCTATAGATTAGGGAGTTGTGTCTTGACAAAGCTGAGATGCTGAAAAGAGCTACTGCCACGAGCTCTCACAGCGTTTGTGACCATGGCCTATAAGCAACTGCAAAGTGAGAAGAAAGTGGGAAGATGTGGGGAAAAAAATTCATGAAGAAAGAGTTTAATGTATTTTTAATTTATCATGAAACGGGATCAAGAGATGAGGTGATTATGAAAAGACATTATACTAACAACTAAAGAGCTTCATAAGCAAGCACAAGAACACACACACACAAAAAAAAAAAGCCTCCAAGAAAGTGGGAGATGCATAGGGAGTGCACTTTAAAAGCAAAGTGATTAACCAGCAGAGATGCTGCATTTTCAAACATCTAGTAACTTTATATCAGGATTGAACACTTCTGGAAGCTTAGCCAGTCAAGGCTTCTCACTCTTCAGTGAGGAAGAGATGCATGAAACCGTCCCCTTGCTCTTCCCTTCAGCAAATCCAAGGCAGCTGTACAGCGCATATTATCTTTGTAGGAGAAGAGCTATAGGCCAACACCTAGTCCTATCTAAAGGAGAGCAAGCACATTCAGAAATAAGTCTACCAGTACTTATAGAAACAGCAACTGCCAAAACAAGAAGTCATCTGTGTAATATGACTGGGCAAGTATGTGGGCATAGCTGAAGCACATAACAAAAGTTGTACAGTCTAATGTATATTAATTCAAATTAAAGTTAAAATCTCTTTAGAATTAAATACAGTCATAATGGTTATTGGTAGTACTTCTGTCAAATTCTTTTAAAAATAACAATACAGTTTTGGCTTCATATTAGGCTTTAGGTACTCAGCTTAAGCAGCGTTCAGGCTGCACGCTCATTTGTGCCTGTGCAAGTACAGAATAGAATTAATCTCAGGGCCTCCCAGACAAATAAAATGTAAACATTGTGCTTTTGCTCTCTTTGAATAACTGACTGTTATGACTGATCAGCTCTGGCTATCACATGCAATTCCTATACTAATCAAACTTCTGTGCCTCATTTCCTGCTTGGAAAAGGCCAACTTGGCTCCCACTAAAGGCCTTGTTTCTATGTTAACAATCAGCAGCTTGCACAGTTCCAGAGGTATTACTGCTCAGTGTGCAATGCATTTAGCTAACAATATGTCAATTCAGATTACAACTACTCAAAGGAAAATGCCTAAAAATAGAGGCCTTCCAGGTGGCTCTGCAGATTGGTCCCTTTGCCATATATGGTAGAGCAAGTTAGCCTTTTCAGATTATGCCTGTGGAGTAAAAATATCCCATTAATGGATAGCAGCAGTCAGCACTACTCTTACATTAGATAAGAACTGAACACCTAACTGCATCCAAGCTGACTGGCTGGGAGCAAACCTGCTTTGCTTCAGTGCTGCCTGCTCAACAGCTGGGTGCAGGTAACGGGCAGAAAAGCAAACTGGCTCACCAGCAAAAATGTAGGGTTACAGGGGCACATAGCTGGCAACTCCCATGCCTCCTAGTGACAATCTCAAATCCAGTGCAATGCATAGCTGTGCTATATAGATTCCTATGCTCCCCTTCTCATTGTATCTGACAGTGACCTAGCTGTACACTATGTAATGCGACTACACAAGTCTCATTTTGCCTTCAGGCCTGAATTCTATGTGTATGCATAAAAAGACTGACCAGGAACAGCTTCTTGGTTCAGTGAAAAGATTCTAACTAAATGGTTCACCTGATAAGCATCCACAAAATATCTCAATACAATTGTAAAAATAAATTGCGTCCCTTCACTGTGCGAAAGGAAGAATAAAAATGAATATTGAACAGCTACAGATCCAATCAGACACAGCTCCTGTGCGACTCTGAGCCAAACTTATAATTACTTCTTCTATTGTATCAAGTTTCAAGCAATGCACTTCAATGGAGAAAGTCATCAAGAACAATTCTGAAGTTAAATAAGTGAAATAGAATTTGTGAACTTTCATATGAAAAAAGTCATCAGCTGGAACTTCAACTCCCTGACTTATTCTCTCTAATCAGCAATGACTTCCCATGTGTCTTCTGGATCTTCATGCTGTTTCTGAAAGCACTCTGAAGAGACTAGGTAGAGAAATATTTGTCTTTTATTTATTAGACTTTAACACATTTGTAGACATCTCTTTCTCAAGAGTTCTGCATCTTATAAGCTTCATGATTCCCCTTGCACAACACTCAGATTAAGCTTTAGAAGTCATACCCTATGATGAAGCATTCAGTTCTTTGTGTCACATCATTAGGAGATACTTCCACCTCTCCTGTAAGAAGGAACAGCATTTCCAGTTCTTAGTTTGCAAACTAGAGCTTGGAAATATTATACACATACTATGAACATCTAAGCCTACTATCATTCTAGAAGAACAGAAGTGGTGATGAATTGGCTCAAGAACTAAGGCTGATGCTGAAGATTGTCCATCAATGTCTACAACACGGAGGCAAGACAGCCTTAATGGAACAAGAGAGTAGCTGCTTGCTGGTGCTAATTCCATGTGTCCTTACTGCAAAGCTGAAAAGAGTATTTTCATCTTGTTATTTCACGACTAAGGTGTTCTGTAGAGATCACAGATAAGCAAACATTGTGCTCAGGCACTAAAAATTATCTCGTTCAGTGCCAGTAGGGTACCCTTAACCCTATTCCACCAATTCTTGATTAGCACTTTTTTAAGAGATATCGTAGGAAGAAAATATTAATCATTTACATATTCATGATCAGATGACAGAACTTCTAAAACTGATTGAAGCGTGTCATGAGAATGCTGCTTTATATGTGCCTTAATAGGAGAAAATTCCTGACAGTTTAAGCCTGTGAGCTTGCATTTGAGGCTGATCAGGTAACTATAAATTTAAGTGGTTATTGTTCTTTTATTTCCAATTACAACAATAGGAAATTATGTTTATATATAGGAAAAGACACCTTGCATTCTGAATCAGGTCAAAGTTGCTTGCCATATGCACTGCTGGCCCAGTATGTCTACAGTGCATGGGTAGACTACAGGGGATGGTTACCTAAAACACTGCTGGTGCACAACATGCAACCATCAGATTAGCTAGTGCCTACAATGTGACAAGCAGTAGAAGTCAGTCAGAACTGCAGTAGAATCACTTCGAAATTGTAGAAAACCACAACCTGTGGGATGCTTGCTTCCCCCACCCTACTCTCTGCACGCTCAGTGCTGCAAGTGGTGCATCCTCATGCCCAGCATCAGCTGAATCAGTATTTGACCCTCTGGTTCTAAAGACCACTCTCACAAACTTTCTACCACTGAGGCAAAACAAAAATCTGAGCTTGAAGTATACAAAAGTGGGTTTTCCTAATTGTTGTCTCCTGGTACATTTCATGTTTAGGTTGGATATCAGGAAGAACTTCTTTATAAAGGGTTGTTAAGCACTGGAATAGTCTCCCCAGGGAGGTGGTAGAGTCGCCATCCCTGATTGTGTTTAAAAACCATCTGTATGTGGTGCTCAGGGACATGATTTACTGGTGGGTTATTAGAGTTAGGGTATATGGTTAGGTTGCGGCTGGACTTGATGATCTCGAAGGTCTCTTCCAACCTGAGCAATTCTACAATTCTATGACTCTAGGTAGCTAAGGATTTAACCTGCTGGTTTTATCCATTTCCATTCTGCCAATGGGAAATAATCTGGGAACCATTTGTGGTAATAACAACTCTGGTAAGACGCTGTACAAGATGATCTGAATTCAGAGCTAAGCATCTGAAAATCAAGTAGCACTCCATGGCATCTATTAAGTACTGATGAGTGGTGCATGGGCTTAAGTGATTTGGCAAATCTAGAAAAGGTCATTTAGCAATTAAGTAACTGACAGTTGTTTTAAGACGTGTTCTTGCTTCTTGAAAGCTTACTACTAAGACAGGTAAGAGGCAGAGGCTGAACCTATGTATGCCAGTGGAATGAAAAATGTGTAAAAAACTCACATGATCTAGTTTCCTTGCTGCTATATATGATATGCTGAGAGCTTTTCAAATGTATTGTATAGTTTAAAAAATAAATAAATTTTATTCATTCCTTTTTAAAGGATGAATTATTTTTTTTTTAAATTGTAATACTGAGAATATTGGCTACTGTACCTGAAATGATTTCCTATGTATTATGTATGGCTAAGAATTCAGGTATCTCTCCACTGTTTCTATTTTGCAAAAAAAAACAACTAGAAAAGCATGATTTTGAACTTAGAAAAGAATCATTGTAGAAAAAGAGACAGAGGTGCAGAACAAAAATGTTTCACTAGAGTCCTGTTTCCAAAAGAGCCACCTAGTTATTATGTTCATGGTGCAGTTCATAGGGCCCCCTGACTCAGGTTTCCTCTGCTGAAAGAGGGAGACAGCATGAGTACATTCAGTACATAGGCTGCATTTGTTCAGCTCAGTTTTTACTGTCACATTTTAATTCTATTCACCCCACCCAAAGCTGCAGGAACTTCCAAGATTTCCTTGTCCAAGCCTCCTGCCCTTTGCCAAGCTTGCCCTTCATAACACCTGAGCAGAGCAACACTGCTCAGCACCCACCATCTCACTGGATACCTTGAGGAAACAGCGGGCACTGCTGGGAGTCTCCTGCTCAAGTTTCACCACTTCTTTTCAAGTACTTTCTTTATTCCTTAACCTTCACAACACACATACTCTTCACTTGATGTCCCATGAATTTTGTCTTTTTACTGCTCCCTGATATGTGTGTTGTACCTCTCTCCTCAATTTTTGGAGGGAAGGTGAAAGAGTATGCTACTTTCACTCAGGAGGGGCTGCTGCCTTTTCTTAAGGGAGGGAATCACAAGAGGAGGGTGCAATAGTGGATCTCCAGGGAAAATTATAAGAACAGGAAAATCCAATAAAAGCATTTCCCTGTTGTACTCCTGAAGCTTCTAGCAAGCTATGGCTCAGCATCTTCCTGGTTATAAGAGATCTCTCTAACAGCCTATTACCACTTTTTTTCCCCTCTGAATTTGTCTGATTACTTTTCACACTCATCTAAGCTTTTGGCATCCACAACACCCAGTTGCAAGGAGGCCTGTACATTAATTATGCTGCTGTACAGTCACATATGCATTTTGTAGTTTTATACATTTTTCTTAACAGAATAAAACCTTTCAACATCTGAAATTTATATTTCTTTGCTTTACAAAAACCCCTCTGATTAATGCAGGTAATTCTTTGCTGTTTTTTTAAATCTTAAGAAACAACAGCCTTACAGAACTTGCACCTGCTGGAGAAGAAAAGCTACAGACTACATCACTTTGCTACCTTGCTCTGAATGTAAATGAAAATCACAGACAACTTTAAAGGATTGTTTCTTATAAATATGGAGATCGCTTAGCTTGACTTGTAAGCATGAGTCTGCACTTCCTCTGAAAAGCAAAGCATTTTCTGCTGTGCACTGTGCAAGGCCTTTAACATAACAGCAATTTGAGAATATTTGGCAGTGTTACTATTTTAAGTACTGAGCCTCTTTGATATGATGGCTTTTACCCCAGTAGAGAGATGTCTACACACGAAAAAGACAACACTCATGGGCAGGTACATATTGCTCTTCTATATGGAATTGTACCACCCTCTATATGTACTGAACGTAGAGTAATTCTATACAGATGAACTGGACCTTCATGGCCAGAAGCATAAAATACACTTTGAAGTAGCACTCATGGTACCTACCTCCCAATGGGTTTGCCTGGCCACCCAGGGAGCATGAAGATATCCATGAGGAAGAATGTGTGAAAATCATATCAAAATAATATTTTTTGGAGAATATGCCAGAGCAGTAGAAAGTGCAGATGATTTGTAGATTCTCCATAGAAATGGCTTTCTGAGGCACTGGAAGTTTTAGCACAATCTAAAACCATTCCCTTCCCTTTATCCCTCGAGTTAAAAATATTCTGTCAGAATCTTAAAAAAAAAAAAAGAGGAAAAACAGCTATCTGACATTAGTCCTGCTGTAATTAAATCATTTTTACACTTGTTTTATAATAAACATGGTGGAGTTGCCAAAATATTTGACTCTGCAAAAGAACTGGTTTGTCTGTTTTAAGTACTGTACAACACGTGAGGAGAAAAAGCAGCTTTAGGATGATCTTTAGCCTTCCACTCTAACCCTAAGCCTCAGCTTTGGCCAGGTAGCAGAAATGTCTCCCTAAAATACATTTTTTCTTGATTTATGTGAGAGCTTATATCAAATGACATCCAGTTTTTCATTGACATCAGGCTGCTAAATGTTAGCAAACATCCTATCTCTAGAATGCTAAGATAGGAAAACAAAACATCCTCTATCCCAGATGGCATTCCATCTTTCATACTTGATTTTTTGTCTGCTGAGAATAACAACTAAGATTGTGTTTACTTGCGCTGCTGTCTATTCAGGTCTTGTGTAACATCAACAAAAGAGAGAGACTTTCATTCTTACCTTCTGTCAAAGGACATCAAGAAGAAATCAGCTGAAGCTGGCGAAACTGTTCAGCTGTGATTTTGCTAGATCAGAATCATGGCGAGGTTCTGCAAAGAATGACAACAGATACCTCTCAGTTTCCATGCATCAACTAAATTAGACTGAACAAAGCAACTGCCTATTGTATTAAAACTAACTAAAATTTAGCTCTGTGTGTGGAGAAGACATTCTATATTTATGAAATGCTGACACTATGCTTGGCACCATAAAACATGGGGGAGAGAGAAGGGAGATGAGAGGTACCAAGGCAGGCACAGAGATTAAAGTGGGTTGTTATAAATGTATAGCTTGACAGAACATCCAGAGCTTGATTACACATGCTTTTCTGGTGGCTGTCCCCCATTGCTATCAGGTACAATGGAGGAAAGCTGTATTTGGCCACCTGTATCACGTGGGAACATGAGGCTGATATTCACACTTCAGGCTCAGAGGCCTCTCAGGGTGATGTGGCTCTAGCTATGTCATGGGGTATTTCCATGGAAGCCCTAATAAGGCATTAGAGATTGGGTGCTCATTAGTATCAAAGAACACTTACAACATTTCTGCTTGTTGAATAGAACCTTTAAAAGAATCCACTAGGAATGTTCACGATGCCTTGATCAAATTTACACATGAAAAGGTTTTAGATTATCAACTGATAAAAGACTTAAAAGGCAAAAAAAAAAGACTACCAGGTCACATTCCTTACAGAGAGTACCGAGTGGTTTTCAGCAGAAGACCCAAGTCCCCAGGGCTGTACTGATCACTAATGTTGCCTAAATCTAACAAGCTACAAGCTAAAGTACAAAATCCATTTCTTCAGGAAGTTTCCAGTGGATCTTCAGCAATAAAAAAGAACCAGAAAAAATAAATTTGGTAGCAAACCATAACTAACTTTTACTAATGTCAGGAACCCAGATTTCTGGTTGTTATCTCCCAGGTAAATGCTGTTTTAAGCACTGAATACATGGTTTCATGCTATGCGTCTCATACACACCTCAGACCTCTCCAAAGCTTACACATAGGATTTGCAGACGCAGATGAAGAAAGGGAGAGTAACAGTAATATGGAAGCATCTTTCCTCTCTTTATTCCCTTCATCAACTGGGTTTCCTGCAGTTACAGGGTAACCTGATTCCACACAGAACATTTTTTCCTCTCTAGCTATACAAGAGCTCCTGAAGTATCTCAGCCCAGATACAGGCTTATCATTTCTTGAGCACAGGTTTGAGACACACTTGAAAGCATCAGTGGAAGGATTGCTAGCCATGGTGAATCCCTGTTGCTAGGTAATAAAATCAGAAGAAGAAACTGAATGTTTATAAAGCTATATACATTGGGGAAAAAAATCTCTATCCTTGTTTATACAGGTAGTTTCAAGTAACAGTTACCATCAACAAATAAGATCGTGGGGTCATGTTAGGCAACTCTATGCAAATGTCACTACTCACTTGTTCTGGGAACACTAATAATATATTAAGAATGTATAGAATCAGAGAAGAAAGATAATTACACCAGTAGGTAAAAAAAGATTGTGGTATTCTGTATGTTGACTGTATTTTGGTCACCTCATTTAATAAGGATGAGCAAAGGAACAAATCCATCGAGAAAAATTAGAAAGACAACAACCCTGGTTTAAGAGCTTCTTAAGAGCAGAAATTTCTTTACACCAAAAAATACAACAGGGAAGCATTACTATATTCTAGCCTTCTTTTTGCATGCTTCCAAACCAACTACTGGCTACTTGGGTACTGGATTAGGATTTGTCCTTGTGTAATAAATAGAGTGTTTTTTCCTAAGATTTCACGAGAGAGGGGAACACAGTTTTCTACCTCCTGAATCATCCATATATTTGAACAAGGTACACCTTGTTTTAGGAAGGCTTTCAGGAACATGCTCAATAAATTCAAAAAGCGATACACACCTATATACTTTGTCCCCTGAGTTCTGCTTCTGCTGCAGTTCTAGACAAAAAAACACAAATACCCATTACTGTGAATGATAATAGCCTTCTCATCTAGGAGCAGCAGTAACTGAAATGTGAGATTACTTGATGCATATAAGACACAGAAAAGCTACTTCCTCCTTATAAAAGTTACTGGTTGGTTAGTTTCTCAGATTATTACTTCACAGATGACTTTCTTGTAATGAACAGGAAGACAGCATACGAGAATAGTAAAAGATCGCATTTGATATTGATTTAGAAATAATATCCAATAGAATATACCCTTATTTTAAATGTCTGACCTTTGCTGTTTCAGACTACCATCACCTAACAAATTCCATCAAGGCAGACTAAAGGGAACTCATCCCAAAGAGCTGACATGAAAATGAGAAGCCATGCATATTTTAATTAACAAGAAAACAAAGTGCATTACAGCACAGCACAGTCTCTGTGCTGCATCATATGCTGTCCAATGTCAAAGCAGAAGTCCTTGGGGGCTGAGGAAGGAACAGGTCTATGATTTTTGTTTTAGGCTATCAGTACAAGCAGTTTTCCTGTGCAATGCCATATATTTCTGATCAATATTCTTCTCCTCCACATACTGATTATCAGCTCTGTTGATATGGGAATGTCTCCAGTATCTAATATTACATCATTTGGAGTTACTACAAATACCCAATGTTCCACTCCCTAGCCCAAAGGCTCCTAGCACAGGATGCAAGTTTTCTCAGGAGTTACTTGTGCCCTGCTGCAGGAGATTAAGACCTCCATTTTATGCATGGTAGATATGAGCAACTACATTAACCTTAAGCTGAAGGAGAACATTTTGTTATATAAGCACATCCCTGCTCCCATAATGCTATTCATATTAATACAAAACACGGGGGAGATTAAGCAAGTAAATTAAATTTATTAGTGTTCTGCTGTCTGCTTCCTAAACAGTATGAGATCTTAGGGGACCAGAGACGTCTCCCTGTATGGCACACTCTGGGTTACGTGTCAGCGGGACAGTCATACTGATAGGCACTCACATCACTGCGGCCCCATCCAGCTCAGCGCCTCGGCAGTCCTGAGGATACCTGGGATGACGTCTATCGTCATGCAACCAAAAAGTGACTTTCTAGGAGCAGAGATTCGTGCTGCCACTGCACTGTGCTGCTGCCACTTCTCCTCATGAAAAAATGCCAAAAATACATGATAAGCTGGTGACACTGACAGCAAAGAATATGAACATGCTGAGCATGCACACAGCATGATAAATACACAGAGTAAAAGGCTACGACCTACAGACTATTTTCAGTATCTCTGATAAACAGGACAAAAAATACCAGCTTTGCACTGCAGAAAGTGAGAATCATTATCAAAAGCATTCAAATGAAGATAGTTTCACACAGGAGTAGATGGCCCAGATAATTCTACAATTCTGTCACTGAAGATTTTCTTGTAAACAGCTTTGTGAAGGGAGGCAAAGTTCGTAGGAAAAGGAAAAAAATATGTTTAATTGGGTCTGGGTTACAAATATCAAACTCAGCATGCTTCTGGATCCACGACAAAACAGCTGCACAGAGGTTTACCTGTGCGTTTGTGTCCCCCTCAAAAAAGTAACCATTTGGCATTTCCAATAAGAAGTTTCTGCTCGGATCATTGGCTTCAACTTTGGCTGAAGATAGCTGGAACTCCCAGAAACGACACACCTACAGTCCAATCAGCAAAGTGCACACACAAGACCAACTCTAAAAGGTAAACAAACAAGAAAGCTGTATCGAGGTAACAGTACTTCACTTATCTTTGGGGGTGCCAACACCTTAACCCTGTCCTCTTTTCATTTACTTATTTACATGGCAAGACTGAAGTTACTCTTCTCTAGCTGCAGAATTGATGTGCTCAAAAAGATTGTAACAAATCATACACTATATTATTCAATCATAATTCAATCATAAAGGAACTGAGATTCATTCTTTTCATAAGGCTCCAGGGAGACCTCCTTGTGGCCTTCCAACATTTCAAGGGAGCGTATAAACAAGAAGGGGTACCACTGTTTACAAGGCGGGTAGTGATAGGATAAGGGGGAATGGTTTTAAACTGAGACAGGGGAGGTTTAGGTTGGATATGAGGAGGACATTTTTCCCCCAGAGGGTGGTGACGCACTGAACAGGTCCAAGGAGGCTGTGGATGCCCCATCCCTGCAGGCATTCAAGGCCAGGCTGGATGTGGCTCTGGGCAGCCTGGTCTGCTGGTTGGCAACCCTGCACATAGCAGGGGGTTGGAACTGGGTGAGCACTG
>PPHD01014288.1:938-16799 GCA_002909625.1 Bambusicola thoracicus
TTTTTCTTTTTTCTTTTTTCTTTTTCTTTTTTTTCCCTCCCCAGTTCCTCTTCCTGTATAAGGAACATATAGGCTTCTTTCAATTCCCTGGTTTCCAATGAGTATAGATGGCTTGATAGTTCAAAGCCATTCCTATCTGGGTCTTAAAGATACCGAGGATGGCAGTGTGGGAGACTATTTCCCAGTGTAGATCCATTAGGGAAAACTAAAGCTACACAATAAAATAAGTTCCTTTATTCAAAATCTGTAAAAGAAATATTTCAGAATACTTCCTTTTTCTTCTGTTAAAGAGATGGCTGAGGACAACTAATAGATTCCTTTGTTAAGACACATGCAATTTAGATAACCATCTTATGTATGAACAATCCTGAGAGAGCATTCATCTCTCAAAAATTCAGAAAATGAGTTAGTAGATTCTTGCTTCTTCAAGGTATGTTTTATACTATAGAGCTGTAAAAATATATTATGATTCCTGTAAGCATGTATTTCCTTATAGACTAAGTCAATTTATTTTTCATTCCACTTAAGAAATCTTAGATTGTAATAGGATGTTGTGCCACACTTGCCTGAGAAGACCCTGATATTAAAAATACTAATAAAAATGTATAGTCTACATCCTTTTGTTTCTTAACTTTCTTTTCCTTCCCTTTCCACTCCTCCAAAATACAAAATTATGTTCAGCAAAAAAGAGTGCATACTTTTATACAATAAACTTGATGAAGCTTGCATTTCCGTAGCTCGATCTCACGTCCTTGAATATTGTGGAAAATGACGTGGTGAGTATTCTTACATGGCTAATTCTTCATTAGGCCTATACCTGAAAGAAGTGTCTACAGTGTATAAAATTGTATTACTACAGAGGTTTTCCAATTCACCTTGGATATGTCCTTTTATGATGATAGTTACATGAATAGCCAGCAGTGCTTTTATGTGGATGATATATGACTTACATATAAAACCATGCCAGCTATGTATCTTATTTCTACTATAAATGAAATATTAGGCAAGTCTTCAAGATGTTGCTATTTTTTTTTTAACCTAATCTTCCATAAAACTATTTTACTGACAACCTGAAAGTGCAGCTGCACCCTAAATGCAAACTTGCATCTATCAGAGAGTTTTTATTGTCTCAAGGTCATATTAAAAGATACACATTTTTCTTTTATCATATTTCAGACTGTACAGCAACTGATATGGTGAAATGTTATTGAGGGCTTATATATGGAATTAAAGCAGGAACAGTTACTGTGCAACACCTTTTTTCCATTCAAAATTAGTCTGGTTATCAGTTATTTTTGCAACATGATTATCTGACCATGAATTTTCTCTCTACTGTCAAACTTTGACATTTTTGTAGGAATTGTGCTTCTTTTAAAAATGTTCTCAGTGGGAATACAATGAAGCTCAGCAATTTCCAATTTCATCTTTCAAATAAATACTCATTAATTCAAAATTTTGTGGAACTTTGGCAACTCAATAACACAAAATTTGCAAACGATATTAAAATTCATTGAAACTTCTGCACAAAATTTATCTGCATGAAGAGAGGTTTTAATCACAAGATTCCATTTTAAACTAATTTCTAAAACAATGGAACTACTGAGATTGGTAGTCTTCTATGATGGGGTTACAGCATTTGTAGATAAACAAAAAGCAACAAATGTCATCTACCTAGAATTATACAAAGCATTTGATACTGTCCCATGGAACATCTCCGAATCGAAGAAACATGTATTTGATGAATGGACCATTTGTTGGATAAAGAATTGGTTGGCTGGTCACAGCCAGAGGGTTGTGATCAATGGTTCTGTGTCAGGGTGGAGGTCGGTCACAAGCGGTGTCCCGTAGGGGTTGTTCTTGGGACCAGTGCTCTTCAACATCTTCATCAGTGACACAGACGATAGCATCAAGTGCACCCTCAGCAAGTTTGCTGATGACATCAAGCTGAACTGTGCAGTCAACACAGTGAAGGGAAGGAGTGCCACCCAGACAGACATTGCAAATCTTGAGAACTAGACCCATTAAAACATCACAAAATTCAACAAGGCCAAGTGCAATGTTCTGTACTTGAACCAAGGCAATCCTAAACAGGATTGGGCTGGGCAGATAATGGACCAAAAGCACTGTCACATCCTGCCTGTGGGAAGGGCACAGTGACCAAATTCAGATTAAGGTGAAACAGTACTCAAGGTTTATACACAAAGAGGAAAAAAAAAAAAAACAACAAAACATCTTCAGTAGAAGATCTCTATAAAACTATTATCCTATATGTATAGGTCCTCTCACAGTAATATCTATGTAAGCTATGTGGCTTTATAGGAAACCAAAGTAAACTTTGTGTTACTTAACAATTTTACAGGTAGAGAGAGAGAGAGATAAGGAAAAATAGGGAGAAAGAGAGATAGAGAATGAGAATCAGCAGACAATCCACTGTAGCCCCTAACAAAGATAAAGGGAAGGGATGGTCTCCTCTAGCACCTACTTATAGCTGTAGTTGGTCCAAGTTCCAGGATTGGTTGAGACCACAGACACAACCCAAATCAAAGGAAGTTACACCAGCCCCCCCTCCCTTTCTCCCCCCCCACCCAGTCCATGACTTGACTGCTTCTTGGGCATTGTTCTGTACTCTCAGGAGTGGCTGAAACATCATTCAAATTAAGAGAAGAGACACCATGCTTAACTCTCTGTGGTTTAACTCTCTCTCTGGGTGTTGTCCAGGCTCACATTATAGTCACTTGTAGATCTTCCTTACAAGAAGGTCTGAGGAAAAGGACTTTAGGGTTGAAAAGAAGTTGAAATCCACATTGGATCCTCTGCATAGTATTTGAATGTGGAATGACTTCTAAACAGCCTAGTCTAAGACACGATTGCTAGTGAAAAACCCACAACCCACCAACCAATCAACCAACCACCAGAAAAAAATCCCCAGAATAGGATCTGTTGCTGTACTTGTATGGGAAGGACATGATATAGCTCTTAACATGGTAGAACAGTCACGGATACTGGAACCAAATCTCTAACTCTATTGATATTGGGTTTGTCCAAATCAGTAAGAAACAAACACAATTTTGAGCTCTCAGTGGTGGTAACTGATAAGATCACAGATGAATCATCTTCACTGCTCTGGCAATTCTTATGAATTGAAACTTGTAGTTGTTTCATTTATATAAAGAAGAGAACATACAAACACACAACAATCCCCTGTACAAAGATTCTTTTTCCTTGTATTTATAAGTTTTATCAGCAAACATTTGGGACATTTATGTTTACATTTTTATTTCTTTTCCTCATATTTCCCCCTAGTTTAGCTGTATTACTTTGGCTAAAAGTGCTTTAGAATTACTGTTTTGTTGTCCAGAGTCTGGATGCTTTGAAACACTTCAGACTTTGCACGGACAACCATGAATATCCTTCTGAGAAATATATAATTGTTTTGATAATATTTCATATATGTAGGGCTTTTTGTTTGTTTGTTGTTTTGTTTATATGTTGTATTTATGTTTGTATGTTTGTTTGTTTATGTTTCCTGAAATTAGAATAAGGATAGCCCAAGTTACATCTTCCAAGCACTTTAGCATTAGATGTTTATCTTGAAACATCCTTTGACTATACTCAAGCTCAATCACATACAATCATCAACTTTTATCAGGCATGCAGACTTCAACACATCTGATATGGACCTTGATTTCTCAGATGATGCTAATACACTACAAGATCTCAAACCAACAGCAAACATGCTGCAACAGCACGTGAAAAAGAAAGCTAGCTCCCTTGTCAAAAACCCACGGATAACATAGAGAACAGAAAATGCAGATTGACATTTACTCCCATCCCCTCTCCCCCCCCTCCCCCCCTCCGAAGATCTAATTCATAATTCTTTTAATAAAATGAATGTTTTTCTTTTCATTCCACAATGGCATAGGAAAATATAAATTGAATTTCCACAAGCCAGTTCCAATACAGGGGGCTATAATGAGGAATCTTCATTTTTAACTCATCAGACACTTTCATCCAAGTAAATTTCCTTTTAGCAAAGTCAGAAAATATGCTGATTCATATTCAGTGCAGGAGTAATTCGTATTTTAATATTAATTCATAGAGTTCGTACTCATCAACAGTGTTGAAATACATTTACCAGTGATGCCTCTGAAAAGAAAAATAAGCTTGTTTTACAACTTCGCATGCTTACCTTACTGGAGACTGCATTCTCAGTCACTGGTATGGAGAAAGGAAAAAGGGGCTTATATTCCCCATGTTTTGCTTAATGTAAAGGTTGTCTTCAAAGTTTTTCAGTGAGCATAATCTGACATTCCCTATGTACGATTTCTTTGGCCTTATAATCTAGCCTGTGTAATCAAGGAACGGTTTTTCCATTAGAACTGGCTCTGTCTGCACTTGAAAGCACATATAAGCATGCAGCTTGCAAAACAAGGTGTATCAGGCTCTTGTATTTTTAAGATTTTATTGCAGAAATCTATGCAAGAGTGCATTTACTTTGAATGAACAGCAATGGATGTTTTTTTTTTTTTTTTTTTTTTTTTCTAGGCATGAAATAAAGAACTTATGGGACCAGTTGATGTGTATTTCAGTGTCCTGAAAGAAGTGGCTGATAAGCCACTCTCGGTCATATTTGAAAAAGTCTCCTTCCAACCCAAGCCATTCTGTGATTCTATGAGTCACTATCGCTGTCAGGAGTGGTCCCTGAAGACTGGGGAAAATCATCAAGGACTTTGACATGGTCCAACACCACATTCTTATCTCTAAATTGGAAAAATATGGGTTCAAAGGGTGGACTACTCAGTGCATGAGGAATTGGTTGGAAGGTCACAGACAGGGTTGTGGTCAGTGGCTCTATGTCCAGGTGGAAGACAGGGACAAGAAGTGCCTCTCAGGGGTTCATCTTGGGACCATTATGTGATATCATAGATGACAGATGATAGACATAGATGATGGGATCAAGTGCACCCTCAGCAACTTTACTGATGACACTGAGCTGAGTGGTGCACTTGATATGGCAGAAGGAAGAGATGCCATCCAGAGAAATTTTGACAAACTCTATGGGGATCTATGTAAGCGTAATGAGGTTTAGCAAATCAAAGTGCAAGGTGTTGTACTTGGGTCGAGGTAAACACAGGTATGTGTACAGACTGGGGGAAGAACTCCTTGAGAATAGCCCTATGAAGAAGGAGCCATAGAATCACAGAGTCACAAGGTTGGAAAGGACCTGCAAGATCATCTAGTCCAGACATTCTTCCATCACCATTAATACTACAAGCTACTAAACCAAATCTCACAGCACCTCATCCAGATGCCTCTTGAACACTGCCAGAGAAGCTGTGGATGCTCCATCCCTGGAGGTGTTCAAGGTCAGCCTGGATGTGGCACTGGGCAACCTGATCTAGTGCTTGACCTAGTGGCTGGCAACCCTGCCTGTGGCAGGGGGTTGGAACTAGATGACCTTTGAGATCCCTTCTAATACAAGCCATTCTATGATTATTTTCACCTGTAAAACTCTAGGTCTGCAGAAGAACTCAGTCTCTTATAGAAAACATATAGGAATTTCCTCACCTATGGAGTTCTTACTGAGTAGCTTAACCTCATTCAATCTACAGTGAGTGTTTAATGAAAACATCATAAATGTAGATCTAAACTTGAACTGAAGAAATGAAAATAGTCCTGACAGTGCTGAGAATTTAGAAAATAAAAGACTAAATTTAATCCAAGAAATGTAAAAGTAACACGCTCAAAATATTCTTAATTTTAGACACATGAAAATTGTTTGTGAGCTGTCAATTACTATTAAAGAATTATACCCTGAAATCATAGAAAAAGGAAAAGGAAAAGAAGACCTGTAAGAAAAACATCAACTTGTTTATAAAATGTTCAAAAAAAAAAAAAAAAAAAAAAAAAAAAAGAGGCAAAGTGAAGAAATTCATTATGGAAACTATGAAGAAACTAACAAAATTTAAACAAATATTGAAATAAATGTACACTTTGGCCTCAGTTTGAGTACTAATACTAGACAAAAACATACAATTGGCTGATGGATCAGGTTCAAAGTGTTCAAATAAATAAGTTTACATCAGGCTGGTGTCCAGTCACTAGTCGGGTACTGCAGGGTTCCATTTTAGGGCCAGTTCTCTTCAAGGATTTCATAGTTACTTGTATACAGGATCTGAAGGTACGCTAAGTAAGTCTGTGGATATCACTAATTTGGTGGCGTGATTTAACCTGGTAGACAGCTCAGCACCACATGGCTGTTCACTCACTCCCCTCTGGCCCCTCTGGGATGAGGGAGCAAACTGAAAACAAAATAGAACCTGTCAGCCTAGAATAATTCTGGGCATGCTCCTATCACTAAGCAATAACCAAATTAATTTTACAAATATATTTTCTTTAGAGATTGCATAAAAGATAAATAATGCATTTTCCTACTTGCCCTTTGTAAGTATAGGAAGTATCTGATACAGTTGTCTTTAACCAGTTATAGATCACACAAGAAATTTTTGGCTGCCAACCCTTAAATGAGGTTAGGAAGGGGTGGGCCCTGAGCCTACCCCTTCTGGTCACACAGGTGAATTGGTTTCACCTGTGCTCCAAGGACTGGCTATGCCCCTTCACCTCAGTCACTGATTCAGGCTGTGACCTAATGATTTCCATACACTCTTTCATTCAAGTATTCAGCTATAAACTGCAGAAAACAGCTTATGAAATGTGCCAAATATGTATGTTAAAGCCTAGTTTTTGCTTACCTGCATAGAGCATCTTGAAAAGTGTAGAAGTGAAAATGGTAATATGAACCTCAGAGTGTAGTGGGATTGTCAGTCATAGATATATTGAGATGTAATAAGAGAAAATAATTTGGCAGAAGATTGTTTGCTATTGTCTGCAAATTCTCCCTCTCTCCCTCTGCTATACTGAAAAACTAGGGCGTTTCTCTAAACTTCTAAAAATAATTTATTTTTTTTACACAGAAGGAGAACCTTTTTTTTCCCTATTATTCTCAATTAGTCTTGCTATACAGTTGATGCACTTCTAGGTCCAAAGTGACCTAGATAATAACAGAGCTCTAGGGGGGAAAAAAAAAAAAAAGCCTGCCTGTCCCAAACCAGCCTGCAGAACTCTTCTCACCCTGCCCAGAGTCCCCAGAGTCCAGGACATAATTTCAGTTTATCCCTGGGAGAATAATCCCTGTAACAGCAAGGTTGTAGCAGGGCACGTCTTCAGCTCAGTCTCTAACCTGCTCTCCATTTTCTCCTTCTGCTATGCCTGGAACTGTTAAGGACTCCATCACCAGCACCTTGTGCTGAGCAGGTGATGAAAGTAACACACTGATAGAGAGTTGGGCACCTGGTTGTCCTGGTGGACAATAGGGTGACCACGAGCAAACAGGGTACTCTTGGAGTCAAGAAGACCAATGATATCCAGGGGTGCATTGAAAAGAACACGTCAAGCAGGTTGAGAGAAGTGATCCTCTCCTTCTACTCTGTCCTGGTGAGGCCCCATCTGGAGCACTGTGCCCAGATCTGGGTTTCTAGATTTAAGAAAGACTGGAATTTCTACAGAGAATCCAGAAAAGGGCTACAAAGATGATTAGGGGTCTGGATAATCTCCCTTAAGACAAAAGGCTGAGGAGCTGCTCAATATGGAGAAGGGGCAACTGAAGAGGGATCTTATCAATGTGTGTAACTATCTAAAAGGGAAGAGTCTTTTGGATGGGGCCAGGCTCCTTTCATCAGTGCCCATGATAGAACAAGGGATAATGGGCACAAACTGGAACATAGGTAGTTTTATGCAAGCATTAGAAAAACTTATTTGCTTTGAGGATAACAGAGAATTGGAATTGGAATTGGCTTCCCAGACTGGTTGCGGAGTTTCCTTCTCTGCAGTTATTTGAAACCCGCCTGGATGCTTCCTTGTGAAACCTACTACTGCAGGAAACCCGCTTTAGCAGGGGGTTGGACTTTGTGATCTCCTGCGGTCCCTTCCAATACTTACAATTTTGTAATTCTGTGAACTAATCAGAAACAAATTTTTATACTTTCAAAGCATATTATCTAAGAATATTATCAGTTTACCATTTCTGATAATCATACACAATTCAATTCTGTTTCAAATTGAATTGATTAATATATCCTCTATATGGCAATAAGGTTCAAATAGTGACATTTGCTTAAGAATATGGGAGTCTATTTCAGGAAGAGAAAGCCGAAATAAAAAAATTGTTATGCAAACAACCTGTAATAACTGAAATTATATTCATGACATTTTGCAGACTTAAAAGAGTATCAAAGTAAGTTTCAAGGTGAACAGGTCAAACAAAAGTAAGCAGTATACATACTGTCAGACTGTAGAGAACATCAGATATAGAATTTTATCTGAAGAAGTATTGTAAGCAGTTTTGCACGAGCTCAAAGTAACACTGTAAAGCTGTAGCTAATGCATATATATTATCAAAAAATAGAGAAGTATTAGTTTTAAATAAGCAGATTAATATGATGTGAAGATCAGATACAGTAAGACTCCAACTATAAATTTGGGTCGAGATCTAGAGAGAGAATTCAGAAAGCAAACTGACAAGTTGGAAAAAACTCTGAAAATAACTACAGTAACAGTTTTCACCTGTATGATATTTATGCATGAAAATGTTATAACACACCTTAATCATGTGTTATAGGTATATAGAGCAGAAAAATATCAGCAGAGAACTGGAATCTCAATTTCTAGCAGTGGTGAAATGTCAAACCAAAAAAAACAATATGATATGTTGATAGAGCATTCTTTTATTTTCTTTTTTCAGTGACAGTAGTCTAGAAATTTTCTTAAGGCTATGGTTAGAAGAAAATAGGTTTTAAATTGCTTGTTGCAGAAGTTACTAGAGGAGGTTCTCTGAAACAAGTTCCAGCGATGGATATCAAGTAGCTGAATAATACAAAAGTTGTTTTATTGTTCATAGACAAATATCCATCCATAAACCGTCTGTGGCCAATATTGCAGGTGATTTCAGAAAGAGAATTTTTTCTTATTGAGCACATAAGAAGAAAAGTAAGAAGGTTGTTGAAGATAATCACTTCTGTAAGTTTACATAAGATTGTTTAAAAGCACTGATGTTTGTTTAAGTTTGGGGCAATTTTCCATCACTATCCTGTGTAAAACATGATCAAATTAAAAAATATATATATTTAAACAGATGATTAATTAAGTATCTACAAGCCTAGACAAGATATATCACATTGTTCCTAACTGTTAAATATGAAGCTGGGAAAAAAACAACAACAACAACAAAAACCTGCATGTAATGCAAGGTAAAATCATACAGTCTTACACAAACAAAAGCAAATATTTGCACAGTAATTAAGGTACAGAATAATACCATTCAGTTCAGTAGTAACAGATGTCCCTGAAAGGACACCTATCTTCTTTTAAACAATATTAAAAATCTTCTTGAAAGCCAGCAAATTCCTAAAGAAACTCAGGATCTTCAGCATAGGTGTGTTATTTCCCACTTCCTATGTGGCATATTTATTGATTCAGACTGAAACACTTGTTAAAAACATTAGAAAAATTATCCTCATTACTATATTGTCAGTAAAGCCTAGCTTGTAAGGCTAGATAAAAGAACTGAAAACATGACTTATGAAGATAGAACAAACTACATAATAGAGAAATTCTGTATTTTTGTTGTTGTTGTTGTTCTTGTCATTTTTTGTTGGGTTGCTTCTGTTTTTTTTTTGTCTGGAAAAAAGAAAGCTGTCCTGAGATGAAGTCATCAAATGAAGACAGTGTCCAAAATGTAATCAGAAGGAATATTTTAAGATCATTTAATAAATATGAAGTTACTTTAGATATTGTCTGCAAAATAGTTTAATACCAATAATTCTTTCAGAGAGAGGAGTGAGAGTACGTGTGAGAGAAAGAGCCCTGGAGACACCCAGGTGAGAGCTGAAGTAGGGGAGGAGGTGCTCCAGGCATGAAGTGGTAGTTGCCCTATAGCCTGTAGGGTACCACGTGGAGCAGATTCATCTCCTGCAGCTGTGTCCCTGAGGCTTTAAACAATGAACAAATAACTGAGGTAGGAGGCACTACACTCTGCGAATTCATCAGGGGTTTTATTGTATATGGACAAGTTGTTCAGGAAACAATGTTCTTGATTTTCTCTGCCCCTTGAGAACCTCTAGTAATTTTATCTTATAGAGCTAAATCTTTAAAACCAAACACTCTTTGAGGTTACCAAGTGTGGAATCATTCAGTAAGATGCTTTTCTATTTTTTTTTTTTAATTATTTTTTATTTTTTAGCTAGGAATCATACTGCCAAAAAATAATGAAACCAGTATTTTCCTGTGCCAATAAGAATATCAGATTCCATGGGCAGAAAGGAGCGAGCATGAAAGGATGTATGCTGTATCATAAGGATGGGGCCAAAGCTGAGCAAGGCAGTCCAAATACATGTTTTATGTGGATGGGGCCAACGCTGAGTAAAGCACTCCAAAGACATTATTAACCAGCTATGAATCACAGAATAGCAGAAGCTGGAAGTGACTTCTGGAGCTCACCTTGTTGACACAGAGTTATCTAGATCAATCTATGCCCATGGCAGGGGGGCAGTAGGTCCGTGGTCCCCTGACTCCCACAAATGGGAAGGGAAAAGGGAAAGGGGTAGGGGAATGGGAGGTGGGCTCTGAGAGGAAAAAAGAATGAAGCAGCGGCAACTATCTAAGGAGGAAAACTTATTTTACTATGATATCGGAATGCAAGATAGCACAACATAATACAATCTAATTGAAATTAAGGGTAATAAATCAGGTAAAATAAGAGAGAGAAAGTTTCCATAATTGAAAGGCCTACTTGAATGAAGGTGCATGGCTTGGAAGCACACCCACCCCTCTGCCCGGCAGTGAGAGAGTAAGATTGTGTGATTTCTGTAACGTATCTTCCTTCTCTGACCCTGAGGTCCTCTGGGATATGTAGTTCTTCTTCTCTTTTGAGAAGCAAGTATCTGGAAGGTTGTCAATCCATGGAACTGGAGTATTAACTCTTTAATTACCCGTGCTGTACATGATGTTATGATGTGGAATACCAATAGCAAAATTACAAAACCGTGATGCTTGTCCAATCCCCCTGCTCAAGCAGGGCCATCTGTTGCCCAGGACTATGTTCAGGGAGACTTCATCACTTGTCTGGATAACCTGTGTTTGATCACCTTCATGATAAACCATTACCTGATGTTGAGAGGAAAACTCCTGTATTTCAGTTCATGTCCATTGTCTCTTGTCCTGTCACTAGGCACCACTGAAGTTCCAACACACACTGGGAGGAGCAACTGATGACATCTACACTGACAGATGCAAAGCCTTTGATATGGTCCCACACAATGTCCTTGTATGTAAAATGGACAGACATACATCTGATGAATGGACTGCTCAGTGGATATGGAATTGGCTGGATGGTCACATCCAAAGAATTTCAATCAATGACTCAATGTTGAGGAAGAGACCAGTGATAAGTGGTGTCCCTCAGAAATCTCTGCTGGGATTAGTAATATTTAACATTGTTGTCAGTGGAATTGAATGCACCCTCCTCAGTTTTCCAGATGAGACTCTGCTCTCATGAGACCCCACCTGAAGTACTGCACTCAGCTCTGAGGTTCCAAGCACAAGGGAGACATAGACCTATTAGGTCAGGTCCAGAAGAGGGACACAAAAAACAGTGGACACGAAAATTTCTCCTGTGAAGAGAGGCTGACAGAGATGAAGTAATTTAGCCTAGAGAAGGTTCCACAGAGACCTTACGGTAGCTTTCCAATCCAGAAATGGGAACTCTTTTACGTGGTGTGCAGTGATAGGACAAGGGATAATAATTTTCAAGTAAAAGATATGTAGATTAGATATAAGGAACAAATTATTTGCTATGAGAGTGATGAGAAAATGGAATGGATTGCCCAGAGAAGTTGTGGATGCTCCCCTACTTGAAACTGTTCAAGGTCAGGTTAGGTGAGACTTTGAACAACCTGATTTACTGGAATACATTCCTGCCCATTGCAAAGGAGCTAGAACTGGATGATAATAGAAGTCACTTCCAAACCAAACCATTATATAATTCTATGAGATACCCCCTGAGTCTTCTTTTCTGAGAGTCCCAGCTCTGTAAACCTTTTTCTCATAGGAGAGATGTTCCAATTCCTTAACCATCTTTGGACTTCTCTCCAGTAACTCAGTACCTCTCTTGTACTCAGAAGCCCAGAATATAGTGCACTTCTGTTCACACATAACAGGTAGTTTATTTGTTGTGTTTCTGATCTTTCCATTACATCTGAGAATGTGGAAGACAGTTGATCCCTTGCTGATTAACATCCAAACACAGTTGCATACAGTGTAATTCTCCAAGTTGCATGATGCTCCATCCCTGGAGCCATTCAAGGCCAGGCTGGATGTGGCTCTGGGCAGCCTGGTCTAGTGGTTGATGACCCTGCACATAGCATGGGAGTTGAAACTCGATGATCACTGTGGTCCTTTCCAACCCAGGCCATTCTATGATTCTGTGATTCTTGGATCACAAGAGGAAAACTTTACGAGCAAAGCAAGAGCAGTCTATATAATGCATTGGTCTTTTCAACCAATACCAGAATACTCAAGCAAAAAAACTATTTTTTATTTTTTGAAAGATTTTCTGTCATGGTTTTTTGATTTTTGGTTATCAGTATTCTACATGACAACATCATGCAGTGTACTGGGAGTTAAAGAGCAAATGCTTTAGTTCCGGGTACCTGTTTGGAAGAGAAGAAGAACTATTCCCCAAGAGCCTTTTCGAGTACTGTTATTATTCTTGCTCAAGGGAACAGATATAAGGGCGCAGGTCATCTGACTCTCCCCCTCTTCTTGTCCTGCCGTGTACCCTGTCAGATCAGCTTGCTGCTGCTGCTCCCAACCACATGCAAGGCTTCAGTATTAGCGTAAGGCCTTTGGCTCTCAGACAATCTTTCTCTCAATTATTTTTTATTTATACTGCATTATAGTGTGTTACCTTACATCCCGATACTACATATAGTAAATTAGTTTGTTTCTCCTCAGATCATTGCCGCTGTTTTTAATTATTTTGGGGTCCCCTGGATTTCCCTTCCCAGAGGCGTGGATTTTGCAGAATCCCTCCGCCCCACTAGTCACAGAACTGGGCCGGATCAGCTCGTAAACTGTTGACATTTTCTTATACAGAATAAAATGAATCTTGGGAAATAATGTGTCATAAAAATCTTATGACCACATTTCAGTAATCTAGTCTGTAATATGAATAAAATAGCAAATCCTAATAGCTGTCCAGAAATACATTTTATGTTTATAGATTATATATATGTTTTTAGGTTAGCAAAAATCTGCTATGATACATTATCATCTTATCTATACAGTAATAGTGACCAATTTTCTTAATATTTTATATTATTAGCTTGAAACATCACCGATTGAATTGAAAATGACTGAGCCAAAATTTAGAAAGACATAAAAGTAGGACTTCTATGGCCTTTTATAATGACAAGAGAAATACAGGCACTTATTACTTTGAAAGATAATGCTGAACATTACTGATGGCTACTGTCAGAGGACAATTGACTTAATGGAAAATTCTAGTTGAAATAACAGATTACTATATGACTTAAATATTTACAAAGATTGATTACATTCTTACAGCTGAATCATATTGCAGATATCACTGCTTAATCATGAAAAAGCACTTATAAAAACCGCCATTCAGGTCTGTCAGGTAAATAGATAGTGCACTTGTTCAAAAACTGATACTTTCAAGACTTCTCTTTCTCTTTAGCCCCCCAAAAAACAACACTGTGCACAGCATCTATCAACTCTTTCAGTGCCTGATGAATTATCAGTATGTAAAAAATACAATAATAGAATATCATACCTACTTTCCAAATGGAGTCCTTGCAGTGTTCATTCAGTTATATTGAGACAATATATGAAAGTGGAGTGCTGCACTTCTAGTAGAGTGTAAAGTATTGAAAACTAATCTGGATTAGAATTTATGACATTATCTGCAAAGTGCTAACCTGTATGTTATTCCTGCACTTTGCATATAGTAAATATATTTTAATTTAAATTTTCAACTCTCTGTACTACATCTCTCTAAAAACTTCAAATGAACTCACTTCAAAGGCAACATGATGTGCTGCATCAGAATGTCTGAAGCTAGTTAAAATAAATAAATAAATAACAAAACTACACTTTGTGTTTTGCTCCTATCTAATCTTGTATTTGTTTATCATGATTACATGCTGCAATATCTGTTTTTCTAATCTTCATTTGCTTAATGTTACTTAAATGGCTAGGCTTCTCTCATATGAACACTCAGAATTTGTAGATATGAAAAGTACTAATAGAATTAGCATTCCATCATTGGATCATTGAAATAAGGACACTATCCTGTTAAGCAGTGGTTATTAAATTTTAGAAACTTCCCTATTTTTCAGTTTTTCATCAACACTGCTTTCAAAAAAGTATTTCTGATATCTGTGCTACCCACTATTTATTATAACAATAGAAAAAATACCATATTATCAGGTCTGTTACAACAGTCTTACAGATAGGTATTGTTACACAAACTGACCAACTTCATTTCTGAAATTAAGCCACAGAGGTCTGCTTTTTAGAAACGGAATTTTGTCAGAAATGTCATAAGTAAGTGTTGAGTACATCACAGGGTTCAGGATGAAACTCCACACAGAGTTCAAGAAGAAATCAAATATATTATTAGAAGTAATGTAAGAATTCAGAAAGAATTATTACACTGAAATTGAATGTATAGGCATATATAGAATAATCCATAGCTATTTATGACACATAAAGGATGACCTAATGAATATAGGGACATAGAGATGACTTGAGTAGTTTTGACACTCAAATTTCAACCGTGTAAGATAAGGGCAGACTGTATCCAACTTTTCTGGCTTTATCAAAGCTTAGAAGATTATTTGTCTTTTGTAAGGTCACACATGATAAGGTCAAACGCTATCAGAATAAATAAAAGTAGTACTTTTTTTTCCTGTTTTAGCTTAAATTTTTGAAAAATATTGATGTGTTTTATCATTTAGAAGATAAACTAAATTCAAGTAAATCTCTCTGGATTCCTTGTGTGAGGATAATAATGTATTTTTAGTTAGTAATTAAGCCAAATAATTGGATGTAATATTAGTTGTTTTATCACTGTGTTTTTCTCTTGATTCCTTCTTTATTTCTTGCAGAGTAACTCTTTAATTTCAATTGCTTAAGAAGAGGAAAGCTGTATCATATCAGAATGTATATCATATCAGAATGTATATCATATCAGATCAGAATCAACAATTCCAAAGTTGTTCCTCCCTTTTTAGATGATCAAGACTGAAAGAAAAAATAACCAGTGTGTGTGTATAATTCAGCGCCAGAATTTGAGTGTTTTCATTAACTCTGTAATTTAGTCAGTCAGCTGAAATGTTACTGTGTTACCAGTGGTCTTGTTATGGCTATGCAGTGATATAAGTAGCTGAGAAACTCACTACCATGCTGTGCATGGGCAATGGTTGCTGTATTTCTTATTAAAAGTCTAGACAGTTCATTATTAGAAACTATCATTCAAATTAAAATTATATAAAAGAGCATAGCAGTCCTCAAAAAATTGTCATTTAAACATTTCCTTGTTAACATAGAAAAATGTTCCTGCTTGAATTACATTAATTCATTAACATGTTCATTAAATGATTTCATTATTAATATATAGTAAGAATGGTTGATTTACCTCATTGGCAAAAAGAAATGAAATCATTAAATGATTTCATTATTAATATATGGTAAGAATGGTTGATTTACCTGATTTGCAAAAAA
>PPHD01014289.1:0-16797 GCA_002909625.1 Bambusicola thoracicus
ATGTCAAAGAAGAGTTCCAAGGATAAATGCCTACTACAACGCCTCACCTTCCAAATTTGTTTTTCTCTTAAATCACATCTTAGGCACGAAAAATCCCTTTGAAGAGTCTGCTTTGCCCATATTCACATGATGATGCTTTTCTAAAATACTGTCATTAGAACTTAACACCAAAAAGCCCACCAGCTCCTCCAAAGCACTTCTTGAAAAGAGTTTAGTGGCTACAACCTTCAGCAGTCAAGCTCACTACCAGTAGACCATATATACACATGTATATTCTTAGATCAACTTTCCAATCAGGCAGAAGACTATTTGCAATTCATTACCTCATCTATATGTGAAATGTACACATATGTGGAATGTCTATAAAATGCCTTTGACAACAAATAGTTGTTTGGAGCACAAGCAGAGACCTCAGGAGGCAAGCAAATTCCTGCACAAAAACATCCCTTATTTTTTCCATAAAGATTGGAACATCAGTCTAACAGCACAGCAAAAAAAACTCCCTCCATTTAGTTCCTTTATCCCTCAGAAAGGTGGGAGGTGTCCTTGTGCCAGGAGGACATTTGATCCAGCTGCAAGCAGGCAGCAGAGCAGGGCAAGCGAGCAACTGTTCCACAGTGAAGCATAGCCCTAGGGTTCCACATTGCCAGGGCTGGCAGAAACAGCAGTAGGAATCTGCTCCAGAACACCACAGAACTTGTAGTGCACTGAGTACTGCTGGAATCAGAATGAAAGCTGAAGAGCCAAGATACTATTTGCCTGTTTTGGCTTACTTTCAGCATCTATGTAATATGTTGTTGGGTTGATGGTTTTTTTTTGTTGTTGTTTTTATTTGTTTTGTGTTTTGAATCTTTGGAATCCCAGAACCACCTAAATAAAGTGACACTTCTACTACTCCAAGTAACATCCAAGACTTCAAAGTAAAAGCATTCAACACTGTTCAGAAAACAAAAAATCCACAGATATGACATCCCTGATGCTAATATTAAACCAGCACAGTGCTGTAATTTGACAAAGCCAAATGAGAAGCAAAGCAGCCCTCTCTAAGGCAGCTAAGGAAAGGCAGCAAGCTCTTGCAACTCTCACAAGGTTACAGCACCAGTGTCTTAAGACAGGCAAATCTCTCTGAACAGTTGCAAAGTTGAGTTACATGCACAAAAATCATGAATATGAGAATGATTCCCACAGTTATTTAACATGTCACAGTGACTTTTTCATACAGAAGTTACCTTTTCCTCTCCTTTAGCTAGCACGCATACACACACAAGCAATGAGCAGTTATGTATACCTTACAGTGGCGACCATAAAGAAGACTATTAAATGAGAACTGTGGTCTCAGTTCAGCAAAGTAATATTGCTTTGCTAATTAACAGTACAAAAGGATTACTGATTTCTTCTGAAAAGAATGATGAGAAATTAAGAACAAGCTGTTGTCATCCTCATATTTAACACCTCGTTGTTCTTAACCAAAGACATGTAAGTTTATTTTATCTATATTAATTATTACAAAGTGTAAAAATTGACCTGAGATCCTGCTCCATTACCAAGGTAGCCTCTAATGTAAGTACATTTATGCCAGCCTAGATATTTTACAGCACTTTTCTAACCTCAATTATAAAACTTAAGGATAGAGAGCACTTGCCTGTCATTTAACGAGAAGAAATCCTGAGAAATTTCAGGAATGGTTGCAACAGGAGATCTGTGACCAGCAAGTAGAGGGAGGTGATGCTGACCCTCTACTCTCGTGACACACCACCTGGAGTACCATGTCCAGTTCTGGAGCCCCCAGCACAAGGAGGACATGAAGCTGTTGGAGCAGGTCCAGAGGAGGGCCACAAAGATGAAATTTTAGAGTACGTATTTATTGTGGAGTTCTCATTTAACTTTCATCCATCCATTTTCACCCCAAATTAATGATGCTTTAAACCCAAATCGTGCCTTGACTGGAATTTCACAAGAACTATGGACTATGTGAAAGTCAACAGCAGAGTAAAAAGAAAAGAAGACCGTGAATGAATATTCTTACTGATGTGTCCCAAATCCCAGCAGTTTAGCACCTCAAGCATGGCCCTGGGCTGACTACTCAGACCTTGTCTGCAGTAATATATGCGGCACTCACTCATGTTTGCTCTATTATAAAAAACAGGAAAATATCCTGAAAATTCTCAAAACACTTTTACAAAACCAGATGTCATTAAAATATGTTAGAGCCTACCAAATCTGTAGTCCAGATGTCAGGGCTCTCTGACCTGATACCTTGGCCACAGCAGGCAGAACTTTTATGACTATATGAGGGCTGCTCCTAAAGTAATGCCTCCTACTTTATTATGGTGGTCTAAGATGTCAGAGGTTGACAAGATGGCATTTGACGTGGAAGAGAGTATGACGCAAAGCTATGTCACTGAATTCCACCATGTGGAAAAAAAAGGCACCCTGTTGACATTCATCAGTGCTTGCTGAATGTCTATGGAGACCAAACAGCAGATGTGACTGCAGTGAGACAGTGGGTGGTGCGTTTCAGCAGTGGTAACACCAACTGTGAATCACCTCCACTGGTGCACCCTGCATGAAGGCTCCTGGTCATTGTTGGTGAGAATGCACAGCTAACAGCAGCGACTGTGTTGAAAAACAGTGTTTTGTAGCTGAGAATCTGTTCTATCAAATAGTATTATCGTGCTCTTTGCATCTGTTGCAGTTCCTATGGAAATAAATAGGAGGCATTACTTTTGGAGCTTCCCACAAAGCCCATGAAAGAACTAGTCCAGCTTATTTTTCTTTTATGAAGATGAGCTCCAAAATAAAGTAAGCTATCACATGCTGTGCATAATCAGAAGATTCATGTGTTCAGTGGAAATGGTATATTTTACCCCTAAACAGTTGCTCCTAAAAATCAAGGCACTCCTCCACTCCAAACAGCAGCATCCTCTTAATATTCTGCCTTCGTATTTTTTATTCACATGGACTTAAAAAACAAACAAACAACACATGAAAGTCACAAAAATCTACGGCTTCCAACTTCTCAGAACAAAACAAGCCTTTGAGATAATATATCAGTACACGGGCTAATAAAAGGCAGCAGTAGAACATAAACAATCTCATGAACTGCCTGCTAATGTAGCATTAAAGTTGCACACTTACAGGAACTAAGGCTATTTGCTATTACCCACTAGGCCAGCATGAACCTGCCAGAGCAAACATTTGTGATTTTTATCAACACAAGCACTACTGATTAGTGATAAAGCAATTTATCATTTGGGGGATGATCTGAGCATCCCGATATCAGCTCACAGAAGCACGTGTGTTCAAGAGGCTTCCATCAGTGAAGTTTTCCTGCACTTCATATGAATTAAAAGCTCCCCCCTTCTCAAAACCTTTTCTGAGTAAATGCTCTTTCCTTCCACCAAAGGTCATCACAGATGGAAAAAGTCTGACAAAGAACCCAAATTTCCAGAGCCCAAGTTCATAAGAACAAAAGAAATAAATCTCATTGGACTACTCTTATTTCCACTGCAGCTTCTCCGGTACCTGCGGATTCTGAGCATCTATAAAGTAGATAAATCCAGGGGAAAAAAACAAAACCAAAAAACAGCCCACCACCAGCAATCCCTACGTGTTCCTTCTGCAGACCTACATAAAGTGTCTTGCTTCATGCCATGATTAGAGGTGGCAGCATTAATGGTACGTTACACTCTCCTTTGCTTTGGCATCCTATCCCCCCAGCTCATGTGTGCATGCACGCACACACCCCCCTGGGAGCAGTCAGCTTATTTTGGCCATTCAGCAATATGTGGATAGGTTTCTATAAGCCTGAGCCTGCCAACTACAGAACTAGAAAAAAATTGATTACTTTGATCACAATAGGTGCATTTGCATGAATGAATTTTTGATTGTAGCGACAACTGTTAGGTCAGGATCCATGACGCAGAGCAAAGTAATGGATTAGTCACCACAGCTTCAATTAATGGTTTTGGTTCCCAGTGGCAAATCGATGTCCATCAACTCTGACTTCCTTGTCAAAAGCAGGCAGGCAACAACTCCATCTATAGCACTTAATTTACAGACCTTGTAAAATCTTGGAAGCAAGAATTGACAGAAACATCTGAATTTACCTCAGGAAAACATATAAATTATACTCTACTCTTCTGCTCCATCTTGAAAACCTTTGGCTGGAAGGATAGAATAATTCAGTGGTGGTGAGTGTAGAAATAAGCTCTAGACAATCATTATCTTAAATCATGTTTATGAGCTCTAAAATAAATACTTCAGCTTCTTATTTGATTTGGACCAATGTCTAGCGAGCAATTTTAGCCCAGTAAAACTAAGATAAACACATCCTAAAAAAGTTTGAATTAAAGCAGTTAAGGGCTGGGGCAAGCCCTGCATATGGAATCTGCCTTGATTGTCAACTATTTTAAAGAGCTTCTCAAGTAAAAATCACCAGAGAACAAGAAACAAAGCACAAACCCACAAATGACATTTAATTTTCACGTTAAGGAATACAACAGAAGTACAACAGAGACTGAAGCAAACTTTAGAGAAAAAAATATTAAGCTCTAGATATTGTGTTGAATATTGCAATTGAGCAACTTGTTCAATGGTAGAAGTACCTGGAGTGAGTCATTGTACTACAGCATACAGCTAATTTGTGTATTGTAACAGAGCGGTCCACAAACCAGAAAATTATGAAGGACTCTTTTCTCTTTGGCAATTGCTTAACTTAACTGGAAAAGCATCCAAAGACCTCACATAAATTCTGTGGAAAGCAAGAGGAGCAGAGTCAATACTAAGAGCAGTCAGGGAATGCACTGAAGGCCAGGCTCAGAATTTGTGAGCTCCCCAAATGGAATAACACAGCAAGCTGCACAGCTTCTAGTGCTGCCCGTTTCCAAATGCATTTGCAATATATTCAGCACAAACAACTTCTTACACCAACACCACAGCTTTCCAACATGCTCATTTGCTATCCTCTCTGGATGGACATACTCCTCTCTGACTGATGCAAGCAGCCCAGCAACTTCCTCCTTAAGCAAAACTAACTCAGTGTCTTGCTGAGTTTTTTCTATTAATTACAAAAGACACAGACATGAAAAGGACACAGAGTTGCTCTACAGACAAGCTAAGGCATAAATAGGAACAACTGTGGAACCAAAGTCACCTTCTTTTTAAACCAAGTAAAATTCATTATAGGATGAAAAAACACAATAAATATTCTTTATCCAAACCTAACTACAAATTACACTACTAAACTCCTGAACTGAATCTGAAAACATCAGTCCCCTCTGGTTCAAAGGTGAGACAACAGCAAAACTTGTCATGAACAGGACTGCCTCAAATCCACGAACTTCAGTTCTAGGGAATTAAAATATCTGTAACATCAAGATGATCTTGAAATGAGCAAGCATAGCGATAAACTTGGAGCATCGGTTCTGCAACAATGAAAACTGAAATGCAATGACTATAAAGGAGGGTTTGTTGTTTGTTTTTGTTTCATTGTTTTTTTTTTAAGCTCTGCTAGAAACCTTCTAGCCCTACTCATCTATATCCCATTTTCATAAGTGTAACGTCAGCAGAGTTGCTCTGATAGAAAATATGCCATTTTTGCCACACCATTTCTATTTGTTTGTAATCCCTGTTGAACTCAACGGGAGAGTTGCCTAACAAAGACATATGAGGGACAAAAATAATAATAATAAAAAATAATAATAATAATAAAAAGTCAAGCTTCCCAGAGCATCCCTGTGGTCAAAACTGTCCTTTTCCTACAATTATTTTTGTTTCCTTCCATACACCTCTGGTCAGCAGCAACAACGTACCAACTTTGCTATTCCATTTTTTCTGCTTCAACCTTAAAAATGTCTTGGATCCTTCCCACAAACCACCTTTCTTCCTTTTCC
Source organism: Bambusicola thoracicus (assembly GCA_002909625.1). Classification (NCBI taxonomy): domain Eukaryota; kingdom Metazoa; phylum Chordata; class Aves; order Galliformes; family Phasianidae; genus Bambusicola; species Bambusicola thoracicus. The sequence continues at coordinate 5,895 of PPHD01014289.1, forward strand.
CAGAACAATAGTACAAAGACATGCCTTAGGCAGTTGTCACTTCCAGGTTGAAAGTTTATCGGTAGAGAAACAGAAGCGCTCAAGCTGGCAACAGTGAATATTATCTACCATTTTATACATACAGACACACATATACATATGTATACACATACATACTCACAAACATGCACTTCAGCAGCATTTTGCAAAGGAGAAAAAGCAAGTCTGAGATCAAAGTCAATCCTGCCTAGCTGGACCTTAGTTCAGGAGCAAGCCTTGGAGATGTACGCAACCATCACAGACACCCATATCAGGAAGCAAGTCCACCAAAATAAAGCATACAACGTATTTGTACTGTGCTCTCACTTCAGAGTGATCCTTTTCTTAAATATATATTTCCAAAGGTTCATATATGGTAAGATATATTGGCCGACTCAACGCAACAATGGGGATTAGAAAAGATCTTTCATTGCTTAGTCCTCCCTAACATAACAGCATGGTTCAACTCCACAGTACAAAAAAAGACAAAACCCTGTTCTGCTTTGGGTTTTGTCTTGCTTAAGCCAGGCTCTAGTGACCAAGGAGGCCATCTGATCACCTGCTCTATGCAGTAACAGACAAGGAGACAGCTCAGTGAATATAGCACTGCATGATGTTTGCAGATCTTTTTAAAATCCGTACTGTGTTTCTTGACTAATCACGGATGTCAAGCATGATGAACAGCAGCTATGCAAGTGCCTAGCTGGTGTTTTACTATGACTTTCCTTCCTGCTATTTACACCTGTTTCCTTTCTCCTGTTTTAAGCCCATTAGTGTTTATTGTGTCCACACTGTGCATTGCAAATAATCTCATTTTACCAGTTCCTCTTAGACATGCCCCGGGCTATTGTCACACCATACACTCACTTTTCTTCTGAGCTGTACTAATTCTCCTCTCTTGATAATACAGTGTGACCCATAATTCATTGCTTAGGCGGATTTCATTATTCTGTACCTTTTCAATCAAACTCTGCTCTTACAGAAGCTCATTTCAAGCCTCTTTAACAGCTCTCTACTCCAAACATTCCAGTGTTAACTATAAAGGCATAATACATCAACTCTGAAAAAAATACCTTACCTGTGCTAGAAAAGCTCACACAGTACAGACAGGATTCCTGCAGCTCATGGTTGCTCTTGTTTTGTTTCTCTGTTATAAGCAATCACTTTCAGCTACTGAAAACAATCAGCTTCTCAACAGTTGAGAAAAAATGCTAACAAGAAACTAATGCGCTACAAAACAGCATCATGATTTTGCGCCCAAGTCCACAAATTCCACGTGACTGTCACAAAGTCAGACTTAGGGCTGCACCCTTTGTTACAAGTACTCTGGGAGTGAACAGGAAAACAGGTGGGAACTTCCAGGACAAATATCTTTTGTTGCATGAATATATAAAACAAAAACAACACTCCAAAAAACAAAAACAATACACACAGAAGAACCACACTGACAGATTCATACATCTGCGTTAGATGGCATATGAAGTTGTACTAGCTCTTTAACACGAATGCGTCCCTATACCATAATCAGAGAGCATTTTATCACCATCACTGATGTTATTAATAAAGCAAATCAAGCTCAGACCAGATTATCTATATAGTCTCTTTTTATGTTAAAGACAAAGAATTTTTTCATTTAAAATAAAGTCTATTTCCCATACTGATTTGAGGCTCGGTGTTTTTATTTGTTTCTGTTCCTTGCTTTTAATTGGTCTGTCCTAGAGTAGGAGGGAAGAAGCTGAAAGGGCAACAGCAATACTCCCAGCTTCATTAGGAGAGAGATACCTCTGCTACTACACATCAGCAGAATCTCCATGCTTTTCACTGTGTGATATTACTACAGTCCTTGAAAGAATTCTGCTGAAATACTTCAATTTTGTATCATAGTAATCAAAATACAGTAAAAATGAGAGGCCACAGTCCACGGCAAGAAACACAGAAATAGTCTGAGGAAGGTCTTGATAAATCATCTGCTCCACTTCTTGTGCTACGACAAAAAGTCAAGAACATCCGCAGGAACCCCTGAGATGTTTCCCCAATACCCTTTTAAGAAAATCTCCAAGGACAGGCACATGATAGTATGTGTGATGCTTCTACTGCTCCACTACTTTTATAGCAGAAAAAGGTTTTTTAATACCTGCACTGTATCTTCTTTCCTACAATTAAAGCTCATTACTTCTTGTTCTATCCATAGAGAATACAGGGAAAAAAAATAATAATAATCTTCTTTAAAGAATCTTTTACAGACTAGATAGCTGCTATTGTGGTCTCCTTTAGTCTTCCCTTCCTTTTTTCTTAGAGTAAATTAATCTAATTTTTTTCAGCTTCCTTCAGAGGTCAGATTTGCTGATTTGCTCAACTTCTCATTTCCTTTTCAGGTGGTTTTTTTTTCTTTTTAATTTCTGTCACTATTTGGAGTCTGTTTGTCTGTTCTAACAGGTGAAGCTCAGGACTGCAAGCTGGCATTCTAGATGAAGGATCCAAACTCCCAAGACAAAAAAATATCTTCCCTCATGCTGAATAATCTCCCAATTTTTTTTTTTTTTTTTTTTTTTTTTGTAGCAACATTGCAGTATTGGGACATATTCTGTATATTTGCTTTACAACACGCTATAGCCCTGATCTGTTTTTGCAGACCAACTATCATGCCAAACATTCTCTAATGTTTCTTTCCTTGCACTTACCTACATTGGTTGCTTGATCCTAATTCTTCACCTTAAGATCAATCCAAATTCAGATTTTATCCTCCCAGGTGCTCATTAAAGATCCTTCCATTCACAATTTATTGTGGCTCCTCTGCATTTTTAAGTCTGTTCTCAGTTCCATCAGCCAAGTCAGTGATGCAGCAACCATAACAGCACGGCAACACTCAGGAGATCCTGGCAAGCAGAGATAAACCCTTGAGAGTCTCAGCAACATAGGTGCAGTGCTAAAACAGTTTTGTATGCTTTTCATCCCCTTAAACTTAAAAATAACTAAAAAACAAAAAACATCAACAACAAAACCCTTAAATTTTCCTGCAGAACAGCAAAGCAGATTCTGTAGTTTTGTCAGAGGAGCTCACTTTACCCAGTTGCTGTTTCTTGATTAAGCAGTGGAACAGCCTCACAGCTGGTGTGAGTTAGGGAAAGCCTCCTTACCTGCAATGGATGCCACCTGAAAGTCAGCACAATTCCTGTTTGCCTTAGCAGCTGTCTACTCCTCCCACCCAAAATATAAGAAAATTGTATTTCATATCAGAAAGGATCTCTTCATTCTATGAAACTCAGCAATCTGGTGGTGCTTTTTATACTAAGTTTGTAGTTACTCAGAAGAACTGCTTCTACAACAACAAAGCAACCTTTACTAAACATACTGACTTCAACAGGAATGACACATACAAGAACAAAGATTGGTTTACAGCATAGACCTCTTCCAAATCATTTTATTAGTATAGTGTGAACTTAAATAGAAGTACAAATATCACAATTTTTAAAAAATGATGGTCCATTTATCATCTGATTCTGGTCTGCACCAGAATTACAGCTGCCTTCCATGTAGTGAAGGATACTGCTCTTCAAAATTCTAAAGCATCTTTAAAGCTAATTTAAGACACTGAAAGCACAGGGCTGACAGCCTCGGAGGCTGGGCTCTGTTTATCAGCTGGAAGGCGACACTGAAAGCAGATATCTAATTTGCTTTCCATCAGAGTTTACTCTGGTTTCCAATTTTTCTAGCAGCTTCCTGTTCATTCTTGTGCCTTTGTGTGAAGGCAGCCCAGGAGGACAACAGTGCCTTCTGCTTTCAGAGAGCCCAACTAAAAGGTTACCCTCACTTTGCATATGTTAGCAAAGACTGACTTCTACTGCTAACCAAGAGCAAACCCATGCCAACCTGTGGGAAGAGCTGCATGCCCACTGTCCATTTCCCAGCTATGCACTCCTCACAATGTAGTTAAACAGTTCCTTTGCATTAAAAAAAAGCTCACTGTATAGTAGGGAACACTCAAAGAAAGCCATACATGTACAGATATCTTGTTGATATTAGTTAGCTTCACTCTGAATGTTATAATATGCATTTACTGCTGATTGGCTAAAGACAGCCCTTCAGAGACTGGTACATTTCTCTCTCTTCTGTAACTCACAGATGGTGTTGGAGATGACCAGCTCCATCATCCCTTCTTCCCTCCTGACTGGATTAATAGACAAAACTGCTCGTAGCTATCTGTGTGGGACTGCTGATTGCATTAGTTGCAAACATAATTAAGACACTGTTTATAGAAGCACTGAACTACAGGAGTAACGTTACCTGCACAAGAGCCACAAATTTGTCCATTTTAAAAGGAACATATTTATTGTATTTCATCTGTTACTCTAATTACCAACCATATGGCTAAAGTTGGAACACACTTGGTTAATGACAGAACTGTAAAGAGATACATTTCTTATTCCAGAGTCTGGATGTATAGCTCATTCCTAAGCATAAAGCCAAGTGTTGCTTTCACATCCAGGCATAATGTCTTTGAAATATCTCCTTAATTGTGATTGCAAACTTTTATCTAGCCCTGGGAATTATACACAAATGGGATGGGATACAATGCTTGTGGTAATCCACGCTATCGCACTTTACTCAAAATGGGATATCAAAGTAAGAGTAAGCATTCATGCTATACTCATTAAGCAGCTTCACTGCATAAGAAAAACTCAGGTCAGTTGTTCACCTCTGCTACTCAAATAAGAGATACATTATTAACAGCGTCATCAAAAACACTGTCTTTAGATACTAGGAGAGAGACTGAGTGCACAGCCTGAATTTATTCCTTTATCAAAATAGAAAGAGCATCAGAGATTTTCCATTATACGCAACATGGAGAATAGCACTGGCATCAGTAATCATTAGAAGAGAAGCGAACTACATCTTAAATATTATCTGTTCTTTATGCTGGTTGTATATGACAATTGTTATGGCTAGAGCAAGTAGTATTAGATAGAAAAATTATGTTGTTACAAAGTAAGAAGCAAAATACAGATCTTACCCGTATCCTGGGCCTGTAGATAGGTTCCCAAAAGGGAGGATCTCCAGAGAGAGATCCTTCCTCCTAGGGAGTCAGCCCTTAAATGGGGTCCAGTCACTCAGGTGAGATTGCATTCACCTGTGCCCCTGCGGCTGACTCAGTGCTCGCCTCAGGTGGTCAATCAGAGGTTCAGGCCGTGATTCAACAGTTCCCATACAGACAATAAATGACATTTCACTTGCGTTTCTTTTCTATGCCTGCATTTGGACTATTTTAATGCACTATTATATTTTCTTACATAACTCAACGTACTTAAAAAAACACCTCTTAACTTTCTAAATGTTTAAAGTTACAGACAAGTTAAAAAACAATAATTTTAATATATATGCCTGGAAAGGCACTTGCAGTGTTGACTTCACCAGATTTCAATCTATCCCATTGTTCTGCTGATCTATTTCTTTCATCTCTTATTCAACAATATAACATCCAGCTTTTCTTGTATATAATAATGAAACATTAAAACGTTGAGAACTGATGTACATCTGCTGCCAAGTGCACTATATCAAGAAACAGTACCTACTATGTGTTTGATTACTGTAGAAAGTGCACCAGTTTGTTTGTGAATATTTATGTAGTATTGAATAGCTGGACCAGGACAAATCAAGATTTTCATTACTATTTTTCCTGCTGCTTTGATACTGCAGCAAAGCACAAGAGAGAGAAGCACTGTTCCTATCAGCTGTGCAACGCTGGATATTGTACAAAACCAACATAACTAAGGATGCTTTTTCAACAATCTTGATACCAAACAACATGAGAAAATCCCACATGAAGGTTGACGACCAGAAAACAAAAGCTATTTGTTCAGAATTACTGCAGTAGTACAAACAATATTACAGATGGCAGAAGACAATCTGTTACCTTCTCCAAATAAAAGCTAAGAATGGCAGAGACAACAGCACTTGAAAGTACTTAAGAACAAACAGATGGCCAATGAAACCGGAACACGAACAAGTGGAATATAGAAGAAGGAAGTTGCATCAACAGATCTTCAGGCAGAATACTGGTTAAGATGCAGAAGACATAACAGCAGCTTCTATTTGGCATAGGGTGAAAGCAGAACAAGCAGAAAAACTCAGGGAGTCTCCCAATCTGGGGAGAAAGCCGTATTTATAGAGCCTAACCACAGGAGCAAGGCAACACTCTGACAAGGAAAATGACAAAACTGAACAGAATGAAGTCCTCCTTACCTCAGGATGTGAAAGAGGTCTTTGTGGTGCATAAAACTTGGTTGTTGGATACGTAGATAGAAGTATAAAAATGATCAAAGATGAAGGAGCAGTAGGAAAAACAGCCCACTAATCAAATATGCCTGTGCAAAGGATACAGGTGTTAGCAGTTACACAGGAGTGAAGAAGTTCAGCACAGGTGTAAGCAGCGACCCCACACACAGATTACGACCAGTCAAACAAGAGGCAATTCTAAAGCCAGTCTATTTCCATTTGCTTATCCTTTTACAAGCATGTTTACAGTTAGATCACTATAAAACAAAACTGTAAAAGGTACTTAGGTAAAGAATGAATGAAAAATGAAAAAAAAAAGAGTAGGACTCTTATTATTATCTGAGAACACTTTCAAAGCTGTCAAAACATATGCTTTTGACCTATAATGTTTGCTGAGAAACACTTCACAGAACAGTACTGGCACTCAGTAAACAGGCTTTTTATTGCAGCTATACTGTAGGACAACTAGAGAAGAGAATATGGAAACAACTGGGGGCTCTTAAGGGCACTGCAACTGTTATGTAAAAGGAAAACTGTAAATGGATTTCCTTGCTGCAGTACACTTTTAGTAGCAGAGATGTGTACTAAGGCGGAAAACTATTTGTCTCTGACTGCAAGAGATCTGTATTATTTTTCTCCTCTGTGCCAGGGTGGTGACCTTTTGGATACAGCCTTAAAGAAAGCACTTTCTAGAAATAGACTGCATCAGCCTACAGAAGTCTCAGACTGTGTTACTTATACTACTGATCTCATAAAGGAAAAGGAGAAATTAATTACTGTCTAGAAATAGCTTAAAATTAATTCACTGGACATGCATGCGTACAAATGTAAATGCCGCTCAACGTACACAGTATATACACATTTTGAACAAATCTTACCATTTCCACATTTCAGCTGTACTTCTCCACACCTTCGATATATTTGATCTTGTGCAGAAGAACTTTTGTAGGTGTGGTCACAAGACTTTACGCAAGGTGCCAAGCAAAAAACCAGTCCAAATCTTCACCATCACTTTGACTGACAACGCATAAAATTTGCTTCCTTTTGCAATACTGATTTATTCTGCTAATAATCTTTATAATATAAGTCCTTGTTAGGTCTTGGCAATGCACACGATCTATCTTTAGCTCAAGCCATTATGCCAGCTCTTGGTAGAAAAGGCTCTAAAAACCGGGCCTGTTACTGTAAATGCACTTCAGTGCACAAATAAAATAGAAACTCATATCTGTATAACCACTGCCTTGAGGTTCCCAATGAGCTTCTAAATATCATTGATTAAAACACAAATCTAATACAGTGCAAAAAATAAATATCATCTTAAGTTACAGCCAGTTTAGCCAGTGTGCCACCATCCTGTTAGATATGGCAAGTCAGCAGGATGCGGTGAAGTCATTATCTTACGGAAGACCTCTAAAACACTGCCTGCATTGGAAATACAGTGCTCAAGTACTGAGTGTTTCAAGATTTCATTTCTGTCCCCGGTAAGGGTGAGCATGCTTGAACTTTCATAATGGTAACCAGGCACTTTCTCAGGATATCCTATTCATAAAGGTCCAATCTAATTTAAACATTTTCTGTAACACAACATGATTGAGCAGTGCTCTGAAAGTGACGATCTTTGGATGAGAAACTGAGCACAAGAATTCTTCTACCTACAGTGCCTAACATGTAATATTCTTTTACCATATCATGACCAAATTCTGTTCTGGTTAATTATATTTCGATTGCCAAACATCCTCTCTGTTGCTCCCTCACCATGACTCCACTCCCCATCTCAAGGGGCTCAATAACATCACTGGATTTCTAGCAATTTCTATGTTCCAGAATTAGCCACATCAAAAAGTTAGTTTTGTATTGGGCTGAATTAGAAGTAAAATTAGGAATTACAGAGATGTGAAATATTACTGTTCTGTTGGATCACAGGTTTGGAAGCAGAGTGAAAAAACAGCAATGTTTTAGTGGTGTATCACAGGCAAAATAAACTTCCTCAAGATTAAGCAGTAAACCAGCAACTGAATCTGCATAAACTACATGTCTCCGTACTCAAGCAAAGGACATGCCAAGTTTCTTTTGCTCACTGCACAAAAGAGTCAACTATCACCTTAAAAAGTAAATTTGATGCAGTATAATTCAGTTGTAGCAAAGGGATTCATCTGGGCACCCCCCGCTGATTATCACATACAGTCTGCCCATAAAAGAGCCAGTCTCCCCCAAACAGGGACAAAAACAAAACTCTCACCTTACAAAGACAGAGCAAATCACCAAAGCAGGTCAATCAAGGTATAATTAGCTCTAATCAGTGCTCCATTATCCTGCTAAATGCTTCACCTGCTTCCAAATCAGCTCAAAGTAGATGTGACCGTTTTTTTTCCAGGTGAGGTAAAAAAAAAAAAAAAAAAAAAACAACAGAAAAAGTATATTTTATTCTGGTGGCTACAACAGCAAAAAAGGCCCAACAACTCCCATACTGTAAGGTTTGAGCCAACTGATCATGTGCATGTGACTTTAACCGCATTGCTTATGGAAGCGGGCAACAGAAGTGCCACTAAGCAGAGAAGGTGCTTCTCCCCATAACTAGGCAGCCTTGCTTCTCCCACACTGAAGGATTTCAGCATTTTCAAAGCAAAGAGAAATGCAACTCCTTTTATTTTCTCCTTCCTGCTTTCTTTTCTTCGCTGCCTGTCACTTTGCAATGCGATCACTTATGATACCAAAAAGCAGAAAAAGAACTAAATTCTCAAAGCCAACTGCTAAATTTAGTTAGTTCTGTTAACGTGGCACATTCATTCAGAGAGAACAAAGTTTATAGTGGTGACAGGTAGAAAGAACTACAGCAAAGAGTAGATAAACTAAGAAGGAAACACAGTTCTCCCTCTTGACTTCCCCTCCAAAATCAGCTGCATCTACAAGGAGGAATTGCCAAACCACCACTGTATGAATATCTTTCATCTGCTCTGCAGCACAGGCAGACTCCAGCTCTCTCCTGCCAATGAGGGAACAAGAGAAATAGCATTGCTGCACATGCACAGCAACAGCATCTGTCAGAGGCCACTGCAAAAGGGAGAGCAGCGACCTCGGCCAGTTCCCCGCAGGGTACAGCCATACTGCTGTTGCTCAAGTAAAATAAGCTCGCCCAGACCAAAGCTGGCTGTAGGATTATAACTGCATCTGCAGTCAAAGGAAAGAAATCCCGAGGACGCAAGGAAGCCGCTCCTCCCCTCTGGCAGCCTGCCCAGCACTGTACCTGTGGCAGCACGGCCGACCGCTTCTGTGGTACAGGTGCTGCTGCAGCAAAGTCCCTCCTCACATCGGGCACCTTCAGCTCTCTGCTCCAGAGTGTTTGTGGGGATGGGAAACCACCTCATAGTCCCTGAGAGCCATAAATGTACCTTGGGGACAAGTTCTTTTGCAGCCTTGCATTTACTGCTTTATTCAGCTTTGTTGCCTCCAACTTATCAGCTTCCAACTAGCAGATTTTGAAAATACCCCTATAAAAACCTTAAAGCAAATCACTGTTACTCAGCATGTTCCTAGGTACAAAAGTGCTTGGCTATTAAGCACTGGGTGTCCCCACGCAGGTGCTGGCAGTGAGGCCTGCAGGCACAAGCTCTGTGAGGAGAGGCCGGGGCGCCCTGTGCTCCACAAGCTGGTTCCGGATTGTTCCAGATGGTTCTGGATGGTTCCTCAGGGCTCCGCAAAGGCAGTGGTGCCTCTGTGAAAATGTCTGAGAAAGAGCAAACACTGTGAGGAAAAAAAGTATGCAAAATGGATAGGAAGGGGCTCCAGGTACCAGAGAGTGTCCCCTACAGCCTGTGGAGAGCCCACAGCAGAGCAGGTGCCCCCACTGCAGCCCATGTAGGGCCCTGAGCCGGAACAGGAAGTGTGAGGGGGGGAGCAATGGAGAAGAATTGCTGTGGGCTGACTGCAGCCCCCCCATGCTCCTGTGCTGCTCAGGGGTGGATTTGGGAGCAAAGGAGAGGTTCTAAGCCTGGAGGAAAAAGGGGGGGTGGGAAAATAGTGGTGGTGTGTTTTTCTTTTTTTCTTTTTCTTTTCTCTTTTAGGAAAATAAATTAATTTCACCCAAGCTGAGTTGTTTTGTCTGTGACAGCACCTGGCAAGTGATGTCCCTGTCTTTACCTTGGCCCACAGAGCTTTTTATCAGTGAGCAAGAGGGTGGGAGCTGGCAGCTGGCCAACATCAGCCCAACACACAGAATTGGATTAAAAAAGTATCATCACAGGAGTAGGGCCCTCTTGTCCAACATTACACAAAGCCTTTCTGAAAACTTGCAGTTCCTTTAAGCCTCATAGAAGAAAGCTATGTGCAGGAGACCCTTCAGGAAATGAAGAAACAGTGTTTGGTATCTAACAACTAGAATGCTGTTGGGGTTGGGAACGACCATTATGGCTGAATTTTCTGGATGCAAGACCTTAAAGCCTTCTGTTAAAAAAAAAAAAAAAAAAAAAAAACCTTTGTGGCCAAAAAAAGGAAACGCATGATAGCACTGGCACATCCTGGTTTCTGGGACTCACTCCTCTATTGTGGTAAGGAGGCACAAAAGCACCAGTGTTATGAAAATTTACTTCTGGTTAAAAAAAAAAAAAAAAAAACC
>PPHD01014290.1:0-16796 GCA_002909625.1 Bambusicola thoracicus
GGGCCAGGTTGTTAAAAAGTACTTTCAGGATACAGGATGTTGAGCAGGAAAGGTAGGTAAGACCTCTGTTAGTTTCTCGTGTTCAAATGGTTATAAAGAGCCAGTAAAAACAAGTTCTTTGCTGCCTTGTCCTTTGCACTCTACAAAAGGCTCAAAAGCACATTCAGGCTTCACATTTCTTCGTTGGTCTGCCTGCTAGTATGAGCAGCTGAGAACATGTACCACTAAGCTGCAAACAGTGAGATCTTTGCCTTCAGCCCAGAAACAGCTAACAGGAGGCTGTTTGGTCCGGTTAGCCGCTTTGAGAGGTAGGAGGAAGGCACATAGCTTAGGAGCCCTGCTTTGCAGCCTCAAAGAAATTGTTACTCTGTTCTGAGGGAAGCAGGTGATCCTGAAATGCTTATTCTTCAGTACCATTACCACAGTAAGCTGATAAGCTGTAGTTCTCAGAAAATTACAGAACAAAAATGACGTTTCAAGGTCTTTTCCTTCCCTTCAAATTCTAGTAATGAACTGACTTCTGACTACTAACCTTGCAGTGATGAGCAGAATTGGGTGGAGATGAGGGAGGGCAGCGGCAGACTTGAGCAGCGCTGGATCTTGGGCTCCAACCAAGCTGTGAGCTTGAAATGTTGAGCTGTTGCTAGGGAAATGTTGACCATCTCACGGCTGATCAAACCACCTAGTAAAAATCAGTTATATATTTCATAAAAGCCTAAATCTTGGCCATTGTAACTATTGAACTCTGATCTTCTCAGTTAATCGGTACTGACTATCCCGTGTTAATTAGCCATGCAGGAGATGCCCAGATGCTTGCTTGCTTTCTTCCTTTCTCATGGCAATGCTCTGCCTTCAGTGCTTCATTTTCCATTCAAATGAAATCTGTCTTTGAGAACAATTATTATGTGGGTGGTTCCTTACTTCATTACGTTCTCTTCTTCCAAAGGCATTCATACATTGTTTTGGGTAGATTCAGGATATTGGTAAGAAACGTTCACCACATTGCCCTGTTTTCATGCTAGTCTATAGCAAGAAATCTTTTCTCTTGCTGCTAAGTGACAGATGACAGGAAGGCAGAAGGTTCAGGTACTTGGCAGCGGATTGCCTAAGAGAAGTGGCATAATTAGGGCCTTCCTTGATTGCTGATCTGGAACTAAGTGCCCAAGGTTAATCATCAAAGAACAGCAATTCCCAGCCATAAGGATTGAGGCTGTTCAAAGTGATCATTTAATTTTATTGCTTGCCAGAGGCTATGGAAAATCTAGAGAGACTGCTTCCCCGTATCAGTGTGTCAGGAGAATCACATATTGGTCTGGTCTCAGTGCTGGGAATATCTCATCAGCTTGGTGATGTGGTGGATAGATCAGCATAGAGATGCCTGGAGGCACTGAAGAATGCAGAGAGAGCAAAAGCATGCACTGGAGGAAAAGCAGGAGGCTGCTAATTGTAGGCAGTAGTGGCTGAACTTTGTGTGGTTACAGATTAAGAGTTTCCCAGTGGTTTTATGGTGTAGATGTGACTGACTGTATCGTGGTGCTGCAGCTAAGCAGGCAGAAGAGCATGGAGTTGGAGAGCCCCTGCTCATACCCTGCACAGAGGTGTGCCCAGTTCTTAACTCTGGCAAATGTGCACAAACACATCAGGAACTGAAAAATCCCCACTCTTCAGGTTTTTCTGACTCCTGGATCCCAAGGGTCCTCTGTGCAATTAATTGCTCCTGACAGACTTCAGTAGGAGATTGAGGTTCACTGCAGTTCTGTGCTCCAGCATATGCTAGGCATACCTCGACCCAGTGCAAATTGCAGAGTTTCACTAAATACAGTGTTACAGAAGGTACTGATATTACAAATGGGATTTTGTTGCTATGACTGATGTCCTCAAATACCCGTATCATCTTAACGCAACAAAACCCTAGAACCCAGCATAGTGTGTGTAACTTCCTAAACCAGATCAGTCAGATGCCACCATAGTGCTTAGAATTTAGATATTTTAAGTAGCTTTGTTTTGCTGGTAACTTAATCTCCTCCTGTGTTCCTGTAGTGCACCCTTGTAGCTGACATCAGGGGTCTGAGGCTCGTGTTCTCACACAAGTCCCACGGCAGAACTGCACTGCAGGGAAATGGGTTCTGGGCACACAGGGTAGCAGCGCCTGACTCGGTTCTGTAGAGCTGTCTGGGGAATGGCCCGAGGATGGAACAAAGGGAAACATTTCTTCCCTGGTCGCCGTGCAGGGGGATGTTTGTTGGTACTGTGCTGTGTGATTGCATTTTAAAAACCAGATCAGTAGCTGAATTCCAAATAAAGAACGAGAGTTGTGCCAGACAAAGTTAATTCTTAGTGCTGAGTTACTGTTTTAAGTGATGATCATGAACAGCCTTCTGTTTTACTTTGGGCAATATTACATAGCCAGAATATCCAAAATCAGAATTTTCCTTGAAGTTTATGAACATCTGAAACCTTGACTTGGTGGTCCTGATGGATGAAAAACTGAGCATGAGCCAGCATTGTTTGAAATTGAAGGTTGCATCAGTAGAGTGGGGGGCAGCAGGGAGAGGGAGGGGATTGTTCCCATCTGCTCTTTGTTAGGTCCCATCTGGAGTACTGCATCCAGGCCTGGGGCCCCCAGCACAGGTAGGGTGTGGGTTGGAGGTGTTGGAATAGATGCAGAGGAGGGCCACAAAGATGGTCAGAGCGCTGGAGCATCTCCTGTAAAGAAAGGCTGAGGGAGCTGGGTTTGTTCAGCGTGGGGGAGAGAAGGCTGCAGGGAGACCTCATCGCGGCCTTCCAGTTCTTTAAGGCAGCTGGCAGGCAGGATAGGCTGATGGTGACAGGATGAGGAGAGTGGCTTTGCACAACAAGAGAAGTTAGGTTAGATGCTGGAAGAAACGTTTTACTCGGAGGGCGGTGAGGTGCTGGCACAGCTGCCCAGAGAGCTGTGGGTGCCCCGTCCATCCCTGGAGGCATTCAGGGCCAGGTTGGACGGGGCCCTGGGCACTGATCTGATGGTTGGCAGGGCTTGGAAGTAGAGGATCTCTGAGGTCCCCGCTGGCCTGAGCCATCCTGTGGCTATTATGTTTTCACAGATCCCCATAGAAATGTGGGAACAGGTAGAAACTAAGGGCAGAATGCAGAGCCATCCTCTAGCGGAATCGGGCTGAACCTCACCCTGCTGTCCCCCAGCGGTGTGATCCCATCCCTGCCAGATCAGAGTCCTCACAGTCCATGTGGTGTTCAGCTGAGATACAGAGTTACTCATTTACAGAAGGGAGGTGCAGTGGAAGGCAGGGGGCAGAGATCTGTGTGGAGGCCCGGGGCTCTGTAGAGAGAAATAGCAATTCCCAGAGTTCAGCTACTGGCAGTCCCATCAGCAGAGCAGTGAGAAGATGGGAGAGCAGGCCTCTGCCCTCTCTACCTCCCCTAATGGGAATTTGTAGGCATCAGGTGAGAATGGTTCACATTCAGAAGTCTCATTAATCTGGATGAGCTGGAACTGGCTGTAATGTCATCACAAGCATTAGATCTCTGCCAGTGCAGCTGTTGAAGGCTTTTTGAAGGAATCCCATTTGGAACTGCAAAATGAGCAGAACCATTTGGGTCAGCCATGTTCAAAGAAAGTCCCAGCATTTGTATACCAGGACTGTGCCACCTCTGGGAATACAAGGATGAGAACCAAAGCGATCTGAAATGGAAAAAACGCAGTTTCTGATTATGAATTGCATCGTAGTTTAACATGAGTAAACTTCAGCTCAGTGCCATAAGCTCTTCTGGAATTTGGAGAATGGGAAGAAGGGGAATGGAGAAGAGTTAATTTCTAGCTTTCGAATTCACATTAGGAAGTAATGGCTGTTGTTAATTAAGAAGCAAGTTCATATCACTCTGAAGAATTTAAGCTTGAAGTTCTCCATGTAATACAGGGGGGATCTCTTCTGCACCTCCTCCTTTCTCGCAGGCGGTCTGTCCTAGTCTGAGCAGGATGCTCTGTGCTCCCCTGGTTGGCTGTAGTGCCGGTTTTGCCTTCTGATCCTTGTGGGTTGTTCATTCCTCTGCCTGCGTCTCTCGCAGTGCTTCTCTGCAGAAGCCTCTTCCTGCATCACATATCCTCCAGGTCTGACTCATCCTTTGCCAGTGGCCAAAGATAATCAGAGAAGCTGACAGAAAAATCCTGACTTCCTTGTTTGTGCTCTGCGCACCTGAGTGTAACCATTCTGTGTACAAACCATTGCAAACCCTTCATGCTTTCAGCTAAAACCCTGTGAGGCTGTGAACCACAAGCCAGGTGACAGGTGCAAGAAATGCCACTGAGTTCAGAAGCTTTGTGGAAGGATTAGTGCTGGAAAATTTGCCTTAGTTTATGTGCTGATAGCCCAGCCATGCCTGTGCGCTTTGCCCCAGGCATGAGATGGAGTTGGCCCCTCTATCCAGGGGAGAGAGCAGGAGCTTGGAGCTTGGCATGGGCCTGGCACAGCCCTGGGCCTCCTGGCCCCAAGTGTGCTCCAGTGGGGGAACGCTGTGGGCAGGGCATGGCCAAACGCAGAGTGCTCTGCGCCTGCTCTGTTCGGGGCAGGAAGAACCTCAGGTCAGACTGTTTACTTTGCTTTATCTCACCTGTGCTTACTGCTGAGCTGGATGTCAGCATGGTAGGAGGATAAATAGAAGCCTGGGTCTGGCTGGAATTTGAGATAGAAGTGCCATCACAAACTTGGTCTTTCAAAAACCCCACACAATTTTACACTAGTTCTTCATAGACTTGAAGCTGTGGCTTTGAAAATGCAGTATGGTTTTGGAGTCCTAAGAACTAAGAAGCTGTTTCTAATTGCCACGCTCTGTCATCCCAGTGGCAGAGATTTCTGCTGACAGGAGATGCTCATGTCATTGCTAGGGTCAGGGGCTGAGCAAGCAGTGGCTGAGAAGGGATGGAAGAGTGCCAGAAGTTTGTTTTGTAGGTGTGTTTGAAGCAACACATGCATTAGCTGAGATCCTGAGGTGCAGTGTGCAGAGAGTCTGAAGTCCTGTTGTAGCCTTTACGTGTCCTCAGAGCCTCTGGTCTTGCAGTCAGTTATCTGCCCAAACACTTCTGTGCATGGCACTAAAATGGAATGTCATGGCCTACACCAGTAGGGTAATGAACTGGAACTTCTGGTACGGTTGACACCAACCTTCTTTATCCTCTGCATGGCCTCTACAAGAGTTGTGTCCCACAGGAGCTGACTGTGGCTTCGCAGCTGTTTAAGTTGCAGTCACAACATGAAAGCAATGCTGTAGCTACAGCTGCAGGAATTCCAGAAATTCCTGCTCTGGGTTGTCTGCAATGTAAATCAGGGTGAGCCCTCTGAAACCTGTGCTGATGCTGGTCTCTGCCTGCTTCATCTCAAAATAAGTCAAAGACGATGTGTTTTACCCTAAATTCATCACAAAAAGGCCACCTAACTGGATAAATTCCGTGGCTGCCAACCAGCATTTAATTCCAGGGTTAACTTCTACGTTATTTGACAGGAGGAACTGACTGTCGTAATTCTCGAGCCCGGTCTGCTGGGCACACACATGGGACTCCTTCTGCAGCTTCCCTACGTGGAAAGGAAGCGTCTGAGGAGGGACGTGGCTCTTTGGGCATGGTGAGGATGGGTTGATGGTTGGATTGATGATCTTAGAGGTCTTTTCCAACCTTAATGACTCCCTGGGTCTGTGATATTTGCAGTGTGATGCAGAGCCTGCACCCTGGCTGCCTGTGCAGCTGTTGAGCCATGTGCTGCTGTCTGGAGGGGCTGCAACAAACCCAGCTTGTGTCTTAGCATGCTCATAAATATTTCTGAGGGTTGAAAATAAGATAAACAGCTCTGTCTAGTGGCAATTTCAATGACTACATCAGAAGGATGTTACTTCAGAATTCAGCCCTTACGTGCTGAATCAAGTGAGTTTATAAATATCATGGTGGCTTGCTTTTCCACAGGGCGAATGCTCCAAGTCCTGCAGAGACCCAGGATAGACACACGGGGCCGTTCTGTGATTAGTTTTCTCCCAGTTCTCAGAGATTGTCCCCCAACCCACTGCACAGCCTTGATGCTGGATACACCTCACATGCTGTACTTCCCACTGCAGCAGTGTGAAGGCCCCGTGTCCAGTCTCACTGTGCAGACTGTGGGCTGCAGCAGCAGACCTGGGGAGCTGTGGGCTGTGCAGTGCTGTGCTGCTCCCTGAGGTGGTTCTGACAGCTGAGCCTGGGCTGACTACTGCTGGACTCTGGCCTGCACAGCTTGCAGGCTGCACAAGCCCCACTCTGGGCCTGCCCTGAGGGGGCTGAGCCTCACCTGATGCTGGGCAGAGCCTCACCAGGCAGGAATGGCAGTGGGGTGGGCAGCCCAGTAGGATAGGACTGCTTTTTGTCACTTGGAAGTCCTATTGGTAGGACCCAGAAGTGATGGTGGTGGCCAGGGCTGCCATCCACAGCCTCAGGGCATGTGGAAGAGGAGCCAAGGGCAGGGCAGGGCTGTGCCGCCTGAGGGAAGACTGAGGCTGGGAGGAGGTGGCCAAAGGTCACCCGGGATGGCAGCTGGAGGCTGTTAGCTGCGGGCAGTGCAGTGAGCAGTGTGGGTGTGTGTCCTTGTGACAGCCCATCAGTCACCACACGGTGATCTGAGGGGAATTCTGAAGCAATGGTAAAGTTGCAAACCACTTCCCATCTCCAAAATACCACTAAAAGATGTCACTTGATGTTACAAAAATGTTCAAAGAATTTCATTTAGCCTTGTGGTTTTGGTGCTGTTTGAAGTGGGAGCAAATCAGCTTGTCACCCCTCTGCTGGAGCGCTGTACTCTGAAGGGATGCATGGTAAGTTCCTGGCAGGGCTGTGGGGCAGCCAGGAGCCCTACCTGCTGGGTAGGGTCGCATTCCTGCATGAGAGCTGCTGCAGGAGGACCTCCACAGGGAGCTTCAGAGTGCCAGAGAACTGAGATCAGGGGGCTGTCTGCAGGTGGTCAGGAGATCGCAGGGTTCTGGATGCGAGCGCAGGTAGCTCCGTACCTTGAGGTCCAGATAAGGAAATCTCTGAGCTGACTTGGACTAGTTGCCAGCCCCTGATCTGCACCTGGAGTAAGGCACATTGCACAGATGCTCTGCTCTTGGTCCTTAGCAATTAGCAGGTGCTGTCTCTGGTCTGTGGAGTTTTAGCAGCGTGACGCCCACGACTTGGTCTTGCTTTTCTTGTTCTTGCCCTTGCTCTGTCACAGTCACTTGTGTGCTCACCAAGATAAGAGATTCCTGAAGCCGGGAGGCAGCCCACAGCCCTGCCTCACACCCACCCCGCAGTGCTGGCTGCTGCCTGGTTGGCTCCTGGGGAACATTTCAAAGCACACTTTCTTTTTCTTACTATGTTGATAGTACTAAACAAATGAAAACAAACACAAGAAACAGCCTTTTATCCAAAGAGAAAGTTGTAGTGAAGGGAGAAGTTGGTGAAGTTGTTGGAATCATAATTGATTTGTGTACTTCTGTATGTTCATACACATCTGTGCATAGCACAGCCTAGGTCTGAGACTTGAGCTACTTGTACTAATTGTGGTTAATGAAAATATGCAAGTACAAATAGTAGAGAAAGTTGAAGACTCCGTATGTTGTTGTGTGATGTCAGCATACAAAGGCTCGAAGGTCATTGCCCAGAGGTGGAGGTGTCTGTGCTGGAGGTGTCAGCACAGTGCTGTGTGCCTGCTGCAGCCGGAGGTTAGCTGGGGGGCTGACGCTTTGTAGGCTGCAGAACAAGTGACACGGGGCTTCTGTTTGCAAAGCTCTCTTGAAACAAGAACTCTGCTTTTTCTGGGTAGGCAGGCTTTAATTCTGATTCTCGTGGCAAGCAGATAGAGACAGAAGTGAAACTGTAGCTGCCTGAGAGTCGTGATCAGCGGAGCTTTCATGTGAAGTCTGAAATGGCGTGTTTGACAGCTCCAGTGAAGCCAGCAGAACTTTATAAACGGAATGCATTCTTAATAAATCTGACTCCTCCCTTGCAACGCCTGCAGTCGGCGGGGGCATTGCCTGCAGCCCTGACTTGCTTTTTGCATAAGCAAAGGCTGAAGATAAGGAGAAAGACTGCAGGTTTCTATTACTGGTTCTACAGATTGCCCTGCCCATGAAAGAATTCAGGACTTGGATTCGGCTGCTGTCTCTGCACTGTTGCTTTATCCCAGTCTTGTGTGAGTGCTTCTTACTGTGCTCCATCACTTCACACACTCTGCCTTTCTCTGGGTTCAATCTGGTGAATTAGGTCTTTCAGTTATTTTTGTCCAGCGTTTAAGCTGCAAGTCCTGGATCACATCTCCCTTCGCTCATTCTCCTCTTGTGCTGAGTTTTCTTTCTTATATGTGTTTTGTAAGTTCTGACTCATCTCAGTCTCATTGTATGTCCTCTCTTGGCATCTCCCATCATGCCAGTTTCTTCCAGCCCCCGTGCCATCTCCACACGCTGTTTTTGGGCTGCCTGCCCATTCTCAGACTCCTCACTTCAAGTTTTCTAGGATCTGCTTTCCTGAGATTTTTTGCCTTCTTTATTTCCTCTCCTGTTTTAACACTTGGGACCATTTCTCCTTGAGCCCTGGGATGAACTCTGTAGGCACGAGGAACATCAGCAAGTTCTGCATGCTGGCTCAGAGCACGCTGAGCTGGGCAGGGCGGCACGGAGCCTTGCTGATGTGCTCCCAGGGGCCTTATTCGCAGCAGAAGGCTCTCTCAGCTGCCTCTGGAGAGCAAAATGCAGAGTTTTAACATGCTCCAAAGAATGATGTATGCCAAAGCTTCCATTTGTTAACAGACTCAGGGAAGGCAGGAGGGAATGGGAAGATTTGCTCTGGTGGTTCTATGTTGTTCTTCCTATTTGCTCTGAAGGGTGTTTCCCATAAACATGCATGTAAGATGGAGCAGTAAGAGCTAGCTGATATGCAGGGGAGAAAAACTAATGCTATTGTTTTTTCTTTGCCGACATTTTGTTGAGTACTGCAAACTTGAAACAAGTATGTCAGTTAAAATGTTCCCATCTGGCTCCTTTATTCTCTCTACATGTAGCTGTACATCAGCCAGCTTCTCTTGCAGACACATTTCTCAGTCTTGCTGGAAGTTGCTTGCTGTTTTGATATTCTATTGCTGTTTTTGCAGCTCCATTTAGGACCAAATGGCTGTTCTGCCTGCTATTTCTATATAGCAGTGATGTATGTCAGTAAGATACAACATGAACTTCCATATTAACATTAAATGGACACAATCGCTCTCTCATACTCTTCCTTTGTCCTTATCCCTGTGGGCAGCAGGCGCAGAAAGAGACACGTGGTGCAGAACTTGCCAGCCGATGTATGACTTGCTCCAGGCTTCAGGAGAGCTCCGTATCAGGCTTTCCAGCAGATAGAAATTTGCTCCACGCTTGTCTTTAACATAGCGTTGAAGCTGTAACTCCGTGGTATGTATTGCTCGTTATAAATAGCATGATAATCAATAAGGACTTACACAAATAGGGAAGAAAACTGCCTTCTCTCCCTCAGGCTGGGGTGTTGTGTTATTCATTACTCCATTTATATGTTTGTATAAATAGGACATATGGATATGTTCCTTGTAATCCTTCTGTTTCCATGGAGTAAAGTCAGTCCTGACTTCTGGATAGTTTGAATAACCGTATGTGCCAGACTGAGCGATTGCTTGGTCATTGTGAAGTTGTCTTCCCACTAAGCTGATCAAGTTTAGGGTTTTCCTTTGTATGCACGTATTGTATAGATACATTTATATGGAAATCTTTCTGCTTTTGGTGGTTTTTTTTGCATAACAAACTTATCGTATCGCAATGTATGACTGATAGTGTGAGTCATACTATTGCTTCTTTTACTCGATCAGGTATCTCTAAACCCTTCTGTACTAACGTTACCCTCATCGTATTTCCTTGGTGAGGCTGTCTGTACCTGCTCATACATGCATGCAATATGTGTGTTTGTGCATGTGAAAACACAACCTTCATTCTACATGCACGGCTCCTCTGGAGGCAGAAGCGGTCAGCAGGCCGGCAGTGGTGCTGGAGGTGTGGTGCAGCAGGCAGGAGCAGGCGGCCCACCCTGAGTGCGGCCCTGCAAACACACACCGTGATTTGCACAGTTTGTTTATCTTTGCCTTCGGGCTCATGTAAACTAGAACTGTAGTGATAAACTGTGCAGATTTCTCTGTTACAGATTCTTGAATTCACCCTTTATTACTTAGTGTGCTTATAACATTTTTTTATGTTATGAATTGGAATTGAAAGCACTGGGGCTCCTATTTAATTACATTGTGTTTCTTATTACTGCCAGACGTGTTCACCACAGCTGGAAGCACTGCAGTGAGTACCAGAGGAATTATGCCCTAAGTGGAGTCTGAAGCAGAAATGCCGCAGTGCTGTTCTCCAAAGGTTCCTGTGAACTGTCTGCAGTACATTTGCTCCTTCACTTCTGGTACTGAATACATCCTGATCTGGCAGTACTGTCCCTTAGCAGGGCTTACACTTCAAGCACTCTCCTAAAGCTGGATGCCCTTCACAACAGCCTAGTGAAGAGAGAGCAGGCCAGAATGCCTTAGAACCACAGACTGAATTTGGCTGGAGGACACATCTGGGGCAACTGTTTTTGTGCTGGGATCTACGTGTGCATTCTGCAACAAGGGTCTGCGATGGGGCACCAGAACAAGCAGTGAGTGGTTGATCATGGCCGTGATGTGCCCAGTGAGGATCAGAAAAAGGCCGTTCTGTGCATCTGCTCAGGGGTGGGAATGAGGACGGGGAATATCAGGCAGCAGTTTGAGGTGGAAGGCTGTGACAGATAAGGGCAGAGTGCAGCAGTGGGAGAAGCAGCAGCAGCTGGAGCTCGGGGCCGGGTGGTATGCTTGCAGATAACACATGTGGCTTGTTGAGACTGTTTAAAACAATTTCTCCTACATACTGCTTTTTGCCAGTGATTTAATTGCTGGTTTGCAACTGCATGTGAATCACTGTTTGAACTGTTGTTTGTATTTATCTTCCTCAAATACTCAGCATTAATTCCAGAGTAATAGCACTGTCAAGCTACCGTGTATATTGTTCTGATCTGTAAATGAAAATAACCATCAGTTAACATCCAGTGGAGTTCATCAGTTAGATGTCTTGGCTGCAACTCTGTTTTATGTGGGCAGAATTTAAATGGGATTGGGGTCAGCAGTAATTCAGTCTGATTAAGGATGTGGGGTTTGCTTATTGCTGAGCTGTATGCAGATTAGAAGAGAACAGTCAGGGAACTTGCATTAGCTGTGAATGAAAACAAAGATTGATCCATATCTCTGTTCTTTACTCATCACCTTGGGTGGGGATTGTGCTTCTCCAGCAGGAGGGCAAAGAGAGGTGGCAGATTTCTCTCAAGATTTTCTGTACCTTTGATCTTTTATTATCCCTTTCCAGTCAGTTGTAGAAAATGGGCCAACATTTCCTGTGCCAGGATGTGTATCCCTGTGCTGGGATGGATCCCTGTGCCTGCTGACCTCCTCTGCCTACAGCTAGGCATGGTGGGAGGCAAATGGAAAAACCTCACTGACTTGAATCGTGAAGTCAGAACGGAGGCCTTATTTCTTAAAATTGCCATGTCTTCATTTTCGTTATGTTCCTGGCATGTGAATACAGGATTTGGGACTGCCTGCCCCCCACTTGTCTTCAACATGGAAAAACAGTCTAGCTCGGGTGGTGCTTTGTGCAGCTGCTTTGTGTGGGAAACTGATCTGTAAGACAAAGCAGTTGTGCATCTTGTCTTACCTTCATAGCACTGGTGTGTGTGAAATAAGTCTGAAGTCACTTAACAATCATAGTGACTGACTCAATTTTGTGTTTTCCTATTGCTTAAAAAGACTTCTCTGCTAATTTTGGTTTTTACTGAAGGAACACTTTTAAGTAGTCTTTATCACAGATATGCCCCTCAGTCTGCCCCATGCAGGTCTTTCAGAATGCAGTCTTTTCACTTCTCTTTCTCCAAAGAAAGCAAGGCAGGACAAAGTGTGAAGCATGTGTAAGTGAATTGATGGTGTACAGCCCGGTGGAAAAGGGACATCCTTTAAGATAGTGAAAAACCTCTTGAACAAATCTGTGTCGCGATGGATTCAGAAGTTGCCTGCCTGCTTGCTTGTTAATGTGGGTCTATTGTAACTGCTAGTTCAGCTGCTTGTTTGGCTTTGTGAAGAGCCTTCATACTGTAGTTTTCAAATACAGAACTAAAACCATGCTGAGCTTTTCTTCTGCCCTGACAGGAGCTTTTATGTATGTGCAGTGGCTGCCTTCCATTTGCTGTCTTGTTCTTCAGCTCTGAGCAGAGCTGTGGATGTGTTAGAAGCAGGCAAGGCAGCCCCATGTCCTGGCAGCACCTCTGCTTAACCAGGAGCAGCATTGCTGTGCCGCTGGGAGGGGTGGCCCACTTGGTGGTTCACTGTTTGTCCTTCTCTTGCTTCAATGGCAGAATACATTTTTCCTTTGAGAGGGGTAGGGAGAATGGAAAATAGTACCCTTCTTAATGAAAAGACCTCAGGCTCTTTGTCAGTAGCGAGTCAGTTGTGAATATGGATTTCCTCAAACAAATGTGCCCTACATGTACGTGCTGGCAGTCTGTTAAACATCCTTGGCCTCGGCTGCTCTATGCGGCAGGCTTGGAGGTATGTGAGGCATGCAGAGTGTCTTCTTGCAGGTACTGGCAATGATGGGTTGAGTATAACAACAACAAATAATCAGAGTCTCTAACTATTTTTTTAAAGATACGTATGAATGTACATAGGCACATAACTGATGAAAGGAGCTTGCTTCAGCATTAATTTGCTAGGCAACGTGCTTGGCATCGTCCTGTGCCTCTCTTTGCAGTCTCATGCAGCAATCCGAGCTGCCCGGGCGCAGAGCCAGCAGTGCCTTTCAGCAGCACTCCGGGGACTGCCCGCCATCAGGGTGCTGCACGGTCCCATCCCGCTGGGCTCCATCAGCCATCCCAGCAGTGCGTCCCCGCTCCCAGGGCTGTGGGGCTGCCGTGCACCCCGGGCAGTGCCGTGCAGGGCTCAGTGACAGCCGCCCATCCCTGGCCCTGTGCCTTCCTCAGAGACCCGGCCTTCTGACTGGGGTGGCAGGAGCATCACCTGAGTCTGCGTCTGGGAAAGGCAGGCAGCTGATACAGAGCCGGTGCTCATAGCCTAAAAACCTGATCTGATGGTTTCAGTGGGTCGAGTCCATATTTCTGTCGTGCTCTCCTAGGAAAAAAAGAACCAGAGTAATACTAGAAGCAGAAAAGGTGATGGGTGGGATTTGAGGTCATTGGGTGACACTGGTTGGTCTTTTGATCTCCCGGTGCAGGCTGCCCCTGGTTGCTCTGATTTCCTGAAGAATTGTGTCGTTAGCTGGGAAATGCTGGGAAAGAAAGCAGTTTGTATTGGGATGTGTGGAAATGAGGGCTTGTAGGGTTAAATACATGAAACTGGAGTGAAACGTTTTTGTTGTCGTTACTTTTTCCCTTTCCATATTAATCTCCTATTGGTGTAGAACTTCATGTAAATGCAGCTTTGTTAACTGCAGGTTTGATTTCCTTCCTGTGTCTGAGCTGTATGTATAATGATACAAAATGGGGAAGAGCTGAGAAACCTTTTTTGTCTTTCTTCACAAAAGTGTTTGATTCAAAATACAGACAAAAATATAATGCTGAATATATTTTAAGATATTTCTGCACCTGGAAGCACCAGGAGTTTGCTAAAGCAGGTATGGAATGCTGAAAAATACTTTCTTTCTGAAATCATAACCGTGAATTAAACCAAATGGATGATTAGGAATCAGTTAGACCACGCAGCCAGAAGGCAAAGAAAGGTTTCTAATTATTTAAATACGTCTTTCATTCAAAGAAAGGCTGTGAGAAAGGCTGTTTTTAGGCTGAAGTTTGGCAGAGCTGTGTGGCAGTGCAGTGTACTTCTAACAGATCTGTCCTGTGTTTCAGAGACTTCCAAGCGCTCATCTCAGAAGCTTGCTGTCCCTGTGTTGTTCCTCCCTGTGCTGGAACCTCTGGGGTTCTGTGCTGGTAGCGATGCATTTAGCCCAAAAACAGACTGTTTTTTATCCTTGTGATTGGACTCTGCTGTTGGTGGTTTACTTAAAACAAAGACAGACGCTGGCTGTGGTGCTGGCTGGCAACTGGAGCTATCTGGGGTATTGCAAGTATTTCTGGCTTTTCACTGACAAGGATAAAACCATCCGTAGCCGCCTGTCCTTAATGCTGCCTGCTTCTGGCTCAGCTATTCCTCTTGGAATTCCCAGGCTGTTTGGGAATGCTGGTGTTGAGGGTGTGCGGCAGTGCTGGCGTTGGCTGTTTCAGACCCTGCATCCTTCTAACTTGAGGTACTGCAGTGGATGTTATCTTTAATAGAAATAAAGTTAAACATCAACACGAAGAAAACAGTCAGGCTACAGGAAGACTGCACGTCTGTTTCATTACAGGATATGCATGTCTTCGTTCTGCAGAACCTTTTCATCCATTTATTCAGTGCTTCAGTATATTCTGAGGACCATTTGTTCCTCTAAGAAGTTGATTTTGTTCCACTGAAAAAGCTGCAGTTTTAGCTGCCCTACGCTTTGCAGGAGAGGGCAGCTGGTTCACACTGTGCTGCTTCTCAGGATGGCTTAAGTTTGGAGTGGAAGGCACTGCAGAACTCCCCTCTGAGTCCCAGTCCTGTGTGTGAGCGGTGGTTTTGTTGTATCCCCATTGGATGCACTTAAGTCTGCTTAAACCCCAGCACGTATCAGTTGAGCTTAAAGATGAATTCTAAATCATTAAACTCCTTTACGAGCATTTAGAAGGGAGTTTGGACAGGCTGAACTGAACGGATCATAAAGGATTGCTGCTAGGGAGGTGTGGGTTGTGCCGGGGCTCAGGCTGTAATATAAGACCACATTCCTTTCCTGTGAGCTTTACTGCATGACTGCTGCCAAGTCACAAGAGTCCATGAAGGCACTTGCAAGCTGATAGACAGTTAAATCCATGGAGAGCATCTGGAGGGGAGCAGGCTGCTGGATGGGAAGGAGCATCCTCTCCATTCAACATGTGAGAGTCCATTGCTTGCAAGCCTTTGTGCCTGATATCTAACATGCCTGAGCTAGGTCTTGAAAACAGCTGCTCTTTTCAGAAAGCCCATATAACTCACAGTGATGAAGAACATTTATTTTGGTGGTTTTCCTATTTAAAAAATTCAACAAAACTATTATACAGAGCAAGCAGATACCAAGCTTGGTAGTTGGGCTTGTGACACTTGTTCTTCTGTTTCCTCTCAAAGAAGGAGTGTTCTCTGTATTTCATCCTAGCTTCTGCCTTTTGTCACCAGAAGCACTGGAGCACCCTGCACCACAGCAGTGCCTGGGAGCACCACGTGGTGCTGCTGGGCTCTGCGGCCTGCAGGACCAGCATGGGCAGCCCTGCTCAGCATCCCCTTTTCTTGTTCGTCCCGGCTGTGAGGGAGAAGGAGCACACAGAAGTAGGAGCAGGAAGCAGTTTCTGGAATTGCAGACAAAGTGCTGCCCGCAGTTCTCTTCGTACATTTTCCAAGTAATGGCAGTAATATTTAGTTTTTCTTCTCTTGCTTTCAGACTGCAATTTCAGCAACTTTGTCTTTCCTTTCCTGGGCAGATTTGAATGAAGATGTAAGTGGTACATGAACCCATTGACATCACGCATGAGTCCAGAAGCGCATGTTTAATAGCACTCCCCAAAGCCAGCTGAGAAGCAGCTGTGCTCCTCCACGTTCCGTACAGCTCGTCTGGCTCCATGGCCATCCAGTGGAGTGCTGTGCCGTAAGGCCTTTGCAAGGCAGGAGAACCTCTGGGCAGGGCTGTTCCCAGCTCGGTACGGCACAGCTCCCATCCGCTCAGTGCTGGGTGCTTTGCAGCACGTGATGCTCAGCCTGCTGCAGGGACGGTCCCACAACTTCACGGCATGTTTGTCCTGAGTAACTTGGAAAGTGTTTAAACTCAATGCTGACGTCCATAAAACAGCTCATTCCCCCCTGCAGCTCTGCTGGGCAGAGTTTCTGCTTTGGGACCAGAATGACTTCTGTGGAAGAATGCCCTTTCCAAAGTTGCAGTCACCTTTAGTTTGATTGTAGTATCAAGCTAATCTAATTTCGGAGCCAGCTGGAAAGCAGCAGTAGTAGTATTTTGTCTAAGGGGACTCGTGTTGTAGATAAAAAATAATCTCAGAAGGCTGCTTAGGCCAAATGCCTCAGCTGTTCTCCTTCAGGCAGAGGCCTTTGGCATAACACCACTTTGTCTGTCCATATCTTTCCCCCCTTTTTAAATCCAGACTTTTTCTCCTTTGGGCTTCCCTTCCTGGCTCCAGAAGTGTCTCTCTGTCCTCAGCTTTTCTCATTAGTCAGTTAAAAGTGTTGCATGAATTCTCACACATCTCTGCTTCTGACATGCTTGAGGTGTTTCTTCACTTTCTAGCCGTGCTGCCTTCTGCATACCCTTCTCCTTTTTTTCTTCCTCTCACCTGCACCTGTCAGCGCTTGGATTCCAGCTACCAGAGCCTCTGTTTGCAGACTGTGCAATAAATGTGCTTTGTAAACTGTGCTTATGCAACACTTTGCAGTAGTGAGCCCTGTGCAAGCACAGAGCTGTGTCAGTGTGCTGGGGTTCAGGTGTGCTCTGCTGCAGGAGGAGGTGCTCTGCTGTGTTACTGTAGGGGATGCCGTGCTGGCTCAGTGTTAGAGAAGAAACCCGGATCCTCTGCCATGGCATTCACTAATCTGAGGCCCACAGAAAGGAGCTCTGAG